>JAOPSE010001675.1:0-122774 GCA_029449295.1 Zea luxurians
CTTCTGGCGTTTTTTGAATCTGCTTTGATAAAATCTCTGTTCAGATCATAGTTTCTGGCATTACCTCTGAAACCATATTGTTCCGGACCGTTCTGATTGGCTCTTGAATGAGATCCTCTGTTAAGCATTCCGCTGATGTTATAAGCCGAAATAGCTGCAATAATGAAGTTCTGTGGGGTTTGTACTTTTTTGGTGGCCAGATCTCTCATCAACATCATAGTGGCATCAATTCCGTCCGGTTCTCCGGGATGTATCCCATTATTGACAAAAAGAATGGCCTTATCCTTCCTCAACTTATCAAGATCCTTTTCAGGAAAAGGATTATAAACAACGACGTAAATGGGTCTTCCGTTATCATCTTCTCCTTTTTTGAGATATTGAATGGTATTGAAATTCTTCGCCAGATCCTGGTAATAGGCATTCATTTCGTCATAGGTAACTGTTTGATTACCGTTCCCTTTTTCAAAAGGAGTCTGAAATGTTTTTTGGGCAAAGACTAAGGAAGAGCTTACAATAAGCAACAGATATTTGAGTTTCATTGATATTTTATTTTCCGGATTTAAAATTAGTTAATATGATTGGGGCAAAAAAAGGAAAATAGTAATAAAATTACATTTAGTCCTATATAAAAAACCTAACAGGTTTAGAAAATCTGTCAGGTTGATATTTTTGGTTATTGTTTACTGTTAATTTATCTGTTTCGTCCTTTTTCATTGGGGTATAAGAAAGGAAGCGGATCACTTTGCCAGAATTCATTGGTATTGATGTCCATAATGGATAAAGCCCCTGTAAATGCTGCTCCTGTATCCATATTCCAGATATTGGCTTTATGAGCAGGCGTTGCAATCCCAATATCGATAGTCGGTGTATGCCCGATAAATATTTCATGGTATAAAAGCAATCTTTTAGGATATAATTCTGAGTTTTTGGACAGCTTTTTATCCATTGCAACTGCTGTTTCCCACAGAGTTCTATCCCAACGATAATTGCTTGAATATACCTCTTTCTGCGGTCCATGCATGGATGCAAAACCTGCATGAATAAACAGTCGGTTCTGGTCATCAACATGGTAGTTTTTCATTCTTTGAAAAAACTCAAGGTGGGAATTTCTTTCTTCAGATGAATATCCGGCATAGCTTTCCACTGTACTTTGGCCTCCATTGAAAAGCCAGACATCCGGAGCACTACCAAGGGATAGCCAATCTTCACACCAGGTATCGTGGTTTCCTTTGATAAAAATACATTCCTGTTTTTCTGATATTTCTATTAAAAAACGAATAATCTCTGAAGACTGACTCCAACCATCTACATAATCCCCAAGGAAAATTAATCGATCATCAAGGGTTACTTTCGCTCTTTCAAAAACTTGTTGTAAGGCCTTAAACCCTCCGTGAATATCACCTATGACTAATGTTCTGCTCATTTTTATTTTGAAATATATTGTGGGTCAACAAAATCCGTCAGCCAGACTCCGTTGGCAGAAAGATAGAAAGATAATCCGTCATTATACATCTTTCCGGTTCTGATAGTCAGAATCACAGGTTTCCCGTGTCTCGTACCTACCTTGGTAGCGGTCTCTTTATCAGCACTTAAGTGTACATGTTGACGGGTTCTTTTTTCGATCCCTTTATCTAAAATTGAAGCAATATTACTCTCTGCTGTTCCATGATACAAAAAATCAGGGGGTTGCTGTGCTACTAAAGCAAGATCTATCTCTATCGAATGTCCCTGGCTAGCTCTGATCTTCGTTTTGTCATCATTAAAAGCAAATCTTTTTTTATTATTGGTTTCCACCACCTCATCCAGTTCCTCCGGAGTAAAATATACTCTTTTCTTTGCTGATTTTGCTCTGAGTTCTTCTATGTCTGCCCAGCCGTTTTCATCCAATGTTAATCCGATAGTTTCCGGTTGGTGCCTTAAAATAAGGCTTAAAAATTTACTTATTCTTTTTGTTTCTATTTCGTTCATGATATGTGTTTTATTTCAATAATTTATCGTTTAATTTATCACATAATATTTCAATATCATCTTTTCTCATTAAGGCATCCATCCATTCCCGAGGAATACTTTCAAAACCGTAATAAATTCCTGCAAGTCCACCGGTAATTGCTGCGGTGGTGTCTGTGTCTTCACCCAGATTAACTGCCTTCAACACTGCTTCTGCATAGTTTCCTGAATTGAGAAAACACCATAGAGAGGCTTCCAGGCTGTGCAGGACGTATCCTCCACTTGCTATTTCATCTTCTGAATACTCTGAAATATCATGTTGTAAAACCCTTTGGAAAAGCTTAACCTCATTTAAGCTAAACCATTGTTTTTCTGCATATTCCAACGCCACTTTCTGGGTATACCGATATGCCTCTTCCTTATTTTTTCCTTTGATAAGCTGAATGGCAAAAATCACATAGATAAAACTGGCAAACACGGACCGGAAATGTCCATGAGTAATCGTTGAAACTTCTTTTACGGTGTTATAAAGCTTTTCAGGATTTTCTTCATCTTTAAGATAAAAAGCCAGTGGAAGAATTCTCATCAGGGAGCCATTTCCGTTATCCCCTTCAAAGATATTTCCGGAAAATCCGGCACTTTCTCCACCGATTAACCTTTGTATTGCTTCTCTCGTCGTACCACCAATATCAAAAAGCCTTCCGTGTGCGGTCCAATGGCCATGCTTTACCCATCTTACAAAGCTTTGCCCGATCTTTTCCAAATTGTAGCCTTTTGTCAATTCTTCTGCAAGGCAAAGTGTTAATGAACTGTCATCACTCCAGGTTCCTTTGGGCTGCCCATGTGATCCAAACTCCTGCATTGTTGTAACCGGAAACCTTTTTAAATAATCCCTGCTTTTAAACTCTACCGGAACGCCCAGAGCGTCTCCGATGCACACCCCGAATATTCCTGCCTTTACTTTATTTTCCATCAGGCAAGATTGATCAGTTTATCAAACAAAAGCTTCATTCCCTGAGTTGCGGTTTCCTTCATGACAACAGCCCTTTGTCCGTAGCCAAAGCCTGTTTCATTGGGATTGATCACAATTAAAAGGCAATCATCTTTAATATCATGAATTAATCCGGCAGCAGGATACACCTGTAATGAAGTTCCGATGACCAGTAAAATATCAGCATCTTTTACAATTTCTCTTGCAGTCTGATATAAAGGAACATCTTCTCCGAACCAAACAATGAAAGGTCTTAACTGCGCTCCATCCTCTGCTTTGTCCCCAATATTGATATCATCTTTCTGCTCATAAATAAGATTTTTATTATTACATGAACAAGACTTGAACAGTTCTCCATGAATATGAAGGATATTCGTAGAGCCTGCTCTCTCATGCAGGTCATCAATATTTTGAGTAATGATCTTTACTTCGAAATGCTTTTCCAGCTCTGCCAGTAATTGATGCGCTTCATTGGGCTGTACTTCATGGAGCTGGCGTCTTCTCTGATTGTAAAAATCAAGAACCAAAGCTCTATCTCTCCTCCATCCTTCCGGGCTGGCAACATCGGTTACATTATGATTTTCCCAGAGACCATCTCCGTCTCTGAAAGTTTTTATTCCGCTTTCGGCACTTATTCCTGCGCCACTTAATATGGTTAGTTTTTTCATTGGTTTTTTAATTTTTTATATTTTTCCCTCGTTTTCCTCGGATATACAAATGTCTTCTGTGATGCTTAAAGAGACTCTTTTAAAATCTTTCTATAAATTTCTTCATTTTCATGATCAAAGCATACAAAAATAACTTTCTCAATAGCATTTGACTGAAAATTCTTCACGGTATTAACAGCAATTTGTGCGGCCAGTTCTTTTGGAAATCTGTAAATTCCGGTACTTATGTTTGGAAAAGCAATTGTTTTTACATCAAGGCTTTCTGCCAGTTTTAATGAATTGGTGTAACAATTTGACAACAACCCAGAACACTTTTCTTCATCATCATTCCAAACAGGGCCAACGGTATGAATAACATATTTTGCCGGGAGATTTCCACCGGTAGTAACTACAGCTTCTCCGGTTTTACATTTACCCTGCCTGTTTCTTATTGCTCTACATTCTTCTAATATCTGCAATCCTCCGGCACGATGAATGGCTCCATCTACACCACCGCCTCCTAATAATGAAGAATTGGCTGCATTGACTATAGCATCTGCATCAATGGTGGTTATATCTCCTTGTATTAATTCAATTTTCATCTATGTTTATTTTATTTAGGAAAAAAGCCGTTTTATTTTAATCTTAACTTCCTGTTTAAGTCATCATTATCGAATAACAAAGGATGCTCTTCAGGAATAAGCAGGTTTTCCAATTCATCATTTAAAACGAATTCATATTGCTCTTTTACAAAATCTGAAATATTTTCAATTAAAATAATATCTTCATTAGCAAAGGAGTGACTGAATTCATTTCTTAAGCCGATTTGTATTGCCCGGCGAGACAATTTATTTCCAAAAGGATCATGATCAGGATCCCATTGCAATCTTACTGAAGATTCTTTAATCCGGCGTTGCCATTCATCCTTGGAAACTCCTAAATTTTTATCATAAGAGGAATATACCGCGCTTTCCAGGTATTTTCTGAAAGCATCTTTTTTCAAATGAATAGCCAATACACATTCCTGATCCTGTTTTGCCCCCCAACCATTGCGATACATCATCCAAAGAAAATTGGGTTTTATCCACGTCATTCTTTCACTATTGAATCCGCCTCCAAAATATTGATTTTTAACAGCAAATTCACCAATATTTCTGTTATAAGACTGATAAACAACTATTTTTTCATTATCATATTGAGCCATAATGTGATAGCCCTCTTCCGGCCAATCCATTAGTTGTTCGCAATATTTTTTTAATTTAAGTTTCATTATATTTCTTCAAACGGTCTGATCATTTCTTCTTTTTTCGTAAGAACTGCAAAGACCACTCTTTTAAATTTATTTTTATATTTTCCCTCAAGATATTTTTTAAATAAAGCTGCAATATCTTCAGGGCTATTCTTGAAGACTCCACATCCCCATGCACCAAGAATAAGAACTTCATTTCCCTGGTGTAAGGCCAGTGAGAACATTTTATCCATTCTGATATCCATAGCATCCAGTACCTCATCAAATCTTTCCGGTTCCTGACGTTTTACAACGCCTGCATTAACAGCAGCAGCCGTTATGAAATTACATAGAACAGGACGATCCAGCAATTCTCCTTTATCTTTCCTAAAAACAGGAACTTTTGGACTGTAAATCATATGATCTGTATAAAAGCATGATTTCATATTCCGATGTGTTGTATAATATTTTTCTGCCATAAGCTGGGTTTCGTACAAGGCTGAAGTTCTTGCCAGGCTCTCTTCCTGTGCTTCTGCGCCACTCATAAAACCTCCTCCGGGATTTTTTGCGGAAGCAAAATTAAGACACATCATCTTTTTCTCGTTTTCTTCCTTAGCCAGTTGTAAAATGGCTTTCAAAGAGCTGCAGTTCCAGGTTTCAATCCGGGTTTCAAAATGAGCTTCCGGCATTGTTGTTTCTGTAAGCTCCAAAAGTTGCTCCGGAGTAAACAATTGCGTCTCTTCCTTACTGATATCCAACTCTTTTGCTATAGTTATTCTTTCGTTTTTTGTATTGATATAATATGTTTTGGCAAGGATATCTAAGGTATCTTTTGCCATACCCTTGTTTGTCATAATTCATTCTTTTTTTTGCCACCAATGCACGAATTTTTATGAGGCTAAGGCAGATTTTAAAATCTCATAATATCACACAATATTTTTATTCGTGTATCCGTGGCATCATTCACTTATTTTCTTTTTTTACCACCAATACACGAATTTTTATGAAGCTAAGGCAGATTTTAAAATCTCATACTATCACACAATACTTTTTATTCGTGTATCCGTGGCATTACTATTTCTATGCGTCTGTGGTTCTTGTTTTTAATGTCTTTACCAGACTTTCTATTTCTGGATTGACAGATCCTTTAAAATCATTTCCTATAAATAATTTTATCACTTTTATTTTTCCTACAATCGCCTTGTTAAAGTTTTCAAGCTCTTCAGAAGGCACCCACAATTCATTATGATTTTTGGCTCCGACATTTTGGGAAGGATACTGGTCTGCGACTTCTTGTACGACTTCAAATTCAGTTACAAATCCCAAATAATTTCCGAACTCATCTCTGGTATTCCATTTCTCCGCAATTTCTGAAGCATAATCTACATCCAGAACGGGATAAAAAATAGGTTGCCAGTCTAATCTGGGTGGAAATGTTCTGTATCCGCTATTGATAATCAGTATCATTTCTTTTTCTCCTACGGGTCTATATAGTTTTGTTGTTTTCATGGGGTTCATTATTAAATTATATTGTAGCACCTATCTTCCGGGCTAATTCATGTGATAAGGGATACCTTTTTTCAACTGGCAATAGTTTTTTAGCTTTGTCAAACTCTCCTGATTTTGTAAAGTTCAGAATCTTCTTTACCAAAGGAGTATAATCCTCTATTTTCAGGATCCAATCTTCATTAAACTCTTCAATGAGATAGCGACTGATGCCAACCTGAATGGAACGATACTCTAATTTTGTTCCCTTAATATTTCTTTCGGGATCCCATTGTACATAAATTTCTGCGTTTTCAAAGTCTTTTTCCCAATGGCGAGGATCGGGATACACTCTTTTTTCAGATGAAGTGAGAATAGCCTTATCTAATGCTTTTTCCCATGCTTCTCTTTTGATATGTAATGCCAGGATGTATTCCTGATTGGATTTTTGTCCGTAATTACTTCTTTCCATCATCCATAAAAATGAAGGCTTGATCCATGTCATTCTATTAAAGGAAAAAGGAGCCACAAATTTCTGGTTTTCCAAGGCAGATTTTGCAATGGTTTTGTTATAGGCCTGATATACAACAAGACTGTCACGGGTATAATCCGCTCTTATTTCAAATTCTTTCATCATACATTAATCAAAATCATAAACATACACCTCAACATTCTTATCCAATAAGGTTATTCCGATAATAGGCTCTATCTGTTCCCATTTTCCACCAGCAAGTCCGCAACCTATTCTCGGCATATGAACGCTTGCTTTGAGTTCTAGGGCTTCAATAGTTAATGTTTCCAGGCATTTTTCAATAGCTTCATATCTCACGGGAACGCCATTACTACCGGTTTTTATTCCTTTTTGACCGATCATATTGGCCACATACATATATTTTTCAACCTGTACTACCTGAATTTCTCCTAAAGCAAAATTATTTTCACTTCTGAAACGATGCCATTTTCTGTATTCTTTTTCCGGTTCATTCCATCTTTTAGAAACTGCTAATACAAATCCCTTTCCCCATCCTCCAATGTCATTACAGATATGGGCAATGATTTTAATCCCTTTAGCCTGTGGTGCCGTTGCATCTCCTTTTACATAGTGTATCGTCTTCATTGTTTTGTTTTCTTAATTCATTAATTATCTCAATAAACCTTACCTCATCAGGATATTAAAATTTCTTTTTAAAATCCTTTGAATAAGGAGAATATGATCCGAAAATGCTATTAAAACCTATTTTCACCTGATCAAATTTAAATTCCTCATCGGTCTGATCCAGACAGGTTACCACCAGATTTTTTCGTATTGAATCCCCGTACGCGCCATCAAGCTTTAAGGCGTAATTCAAAAGGTCATAATCCAAGGCTCCAAACCTCAGCTCTTTCTGATATTCATTAAAGATACAGGTTTCTTCTTCATTATTTTTTAAAACCAACTCTTTTTCATTGCTCATCCAACCGTTTCCATGGCGCGTTGCATAATTTCTTGTTACATAATACATCTCGATATCTTCAATACCAAGGTGTTTACAGACCTCAAATGCATTTTTAGAAGTGGTGTTGGCATAGGTAACATGAGGAAATATACCATGATCCATATCCAGTAAGATTCCCTGGCTTCCTTCAAAAATAAGATGGTCAAATGCTTTCAGATAAGAATAGTCCTCTATATTCCAATCCAGAGCATCAATGGCTTCGATAAACGGATGAAGTTGTTCTTCCGTTTCAGCTTCATCCATAAATCCGTAATAATAGGCTATGCTTTTTAATTTCTCTATCAGCATGGGTCTTGGAGCAATCAAATCAATGGCAAATAATTTATAGGGACTTTCATGTCTTTTCATGGTTGCCCCTACCCCTTTTCCACAGGTTCCGTGTTCGATATTTTTAGAATTGGTTCTGTTTTGCCAGACATCAAAAGGTGTGGTTACCTTGGCTAAAGGATGAATATATAATTCAATATTTCCGTTTTTGGCTTGTAACTCTTCTTTTTCATTCAATAAAAATACAGGGTGAATCGTACAATGTTCGGTAAAATAGGATGGTAAACCGCGAAGTGCGCCACTTGCAAAGCTTGAATGTACGTGCTTCTTTTCGTCAATCATCACTGTATGGGCCGCCTGCTGTCCTCCTGAAAATCGGACAACCACCGATTCCGGATTTTGATAAGCCAGAAAGTCCGTTGTGATTCCCTTTCCTTCATCACCAAACCCCAATCCTATAACTATTTTTGCCTTTTTCATTGTACCTTTATTTACTGGTTAAACCAATTTAATTTTCAAATGCATTTTTATCTGATACATTATAGCATTTGAAACGTATCAAAACGATCAGAATCTGATGATCTTAAGCTTTGATTTTTAAACTTATCACAAATAATTCTTTTAATAACATCGGGAATTTCTCTGTGATCCTCTATCGAGATGCAGTTTTGCCCTAATAATTCCTTCCATCCGTAGTCTGCTCTTACAGCCTGATCAGAATGTAAAACACTGATGTGATACACTTCGTATTTCTTTTTCACTTCTTCCAGCAATTCGATATGGGTATAGGTTTGTTGTCCGGAGCCCATGATTTCTCTGATTGCAGATGCGGGTAGAACTTTTAAACAAGGCTCATCACCAACGGTGAACAGGATCCCTTTTTGGTTTCTTTTTTCAAAAGCGTCTGTTCTGGTGTGAAAAGCGGCAAAATACCAGGCTAAAAGATAACTTTCTCCGGCGTTTCCACCTCCTCCTGATTCAATATAGGTTCTGGTAAGCCACATATCCAATTCTTCATCACCGGATTCAAATTGTCCCACCTGCAGAGGATAACGGTCGCATTCATGATCTCCTATTCCAAGGAATAACAGAGCCGGATCCGGAACTCCTCCCTGAATAATGCCTCCCATTAGTTTTGGTAATCCTTCTCTGATTAATTCATAAGGAATATGCCCCATACTTCCGGTGACATCCAATCCCAGAATAATGGGAACTGATTGAGGGTGCACTTCTGAATCCCTGGACTCTCTGAAGGCAATGCCTTGAGGAATCATAGATGGGTGAGCTTGTCTTTTGGCATTCTGGGTAAAGATTTCCCCTGCGGATTTTGTTCCGTAACCTGCTTTTCTTGCTCTGTCATATCTAGCGTCTATATCGTATCTTGTACTTCCCATAATTATATTTTTTTTCCAAATAAGTATTCAAATCTTTTTCTGGTCACTTGCAATTGTATGTTCAGATTTCTGAGGGTTAATGATAACTCGATATCTTTCTGAACAAATGTTTCGGAATTAAAATCCGCGAATGTCAGGCTGTTTCTGTCTAAGGGACTGATATCAATCAGGCCTTCCTGTTCACGTTCGAATCTTTTAATCATCAATTCGATATCTTCCACCCTGCGCCTGTAAATCAGCTCTGAGTCTTCTCCGATGGTGCGTGCACGATCTTCTCTTATCTGATCATTATTTCTTTTTAATGATTCAATAAATCTTGGTTTTGCTTCAGTTTCCATACTCTTGTGAATTTTATTTGTGTTAATATTACGCTAATTAAAAACAGCATGATTTTGTATTATTCTCTTCTCAATTATATAAAGAGAATACAGTTTATTTGTGATTAAAATATATTTAAATCTGTTAACTAAATGTACTTCTGTCTTAGCGGATTATAGAAAATAAGACCTTTTATTAACATCATCGATAATTTGTGTTGGTTATGTTTTTACCCTCTTAATTCATCTCTTACTTCCATCAAAGCAAATCCTAAAAGATTTTCTCCATTCCATAATAGTGGATTGTCTGCTCTTGAGTCTGTTTCCAGCATCCCGATTCCCCAAATTGTATCGTACGGACTGGCTTCCACAAGGATTTTTTCATTTGTAGATAAAAGAAAGTCTTTGAATTTTTTGTTCTGAGAAAATTTTAAGAGATTTCCTTGCTTTACAATTTCATATTTGTGTTCATCCCAAAGTTTTGAATCAAAGTTTTTAACTTTTCTTCCCAGACTCTTAGCCTGATTTGGAGTGTGAGCCTTTACTATTTTCTCCAGGGTTTCAGGATCATTGAATAATCTTGCTTTTCCAGCCATCATATAATGCTCTGCTGTTTTGTAAACAATTCCGTTTTCTTCAAAACTTCCTGTAAACCATTGGCTAAAACATGATTTGGTAATTTCATCTTTAGCAGTATGTCCCCAGAAAAACAAAAACTTTATTCTTTGTTTCTTCTGAAATCTGTCTTTAATATTTTGTATGGTGTATTTCATATTGTGTTATTTCTACGCAAATGTAATACAATATCATTTTATTGTCCAAATTTATTTGTGTCATTTTTACACTAAATATTACAATCAACTGATAATCAATGAATAAATTTAATGTGTCAAAATTAGGTTTTGGCTAAAGCCAATGGAATGTCGGCATAAAAAAACGGGCTAAAGTCCGTTTCTATTGATGTATATTATGGATATTTTTTAATACATTATATCTTAATACAATTCTGAATGGCATCCCTACAATCCCATTTGTGATTATTCTTGCAAAACATTTGTGGTATTTGTGGTTAAGTTACTTGATTTCGAAGTAGAATCCCTGTTCTTCGAGTTCTTTATATTTGTCCTGATTGAAGGTAAATAATTTTCCAGGCCTTCCACTCCCTTCTTTTTTAACATTATTAGTTTCGTTAAGCAGGCCATAACTCATGATTTTCTTCCTGAAATTTCTTCTGTCAATTTCTTGACCTACAATCGTTTTATAGAGATTTTCAAGGTCAGAAAAAGGAAATTCTTCATTAAGCAGATTAAAACCAATGGGTTGATACTGAATTTTTGTACGAAGCCTTTTTAGAGCAATATCAATAATATTCTTATGATCAAAGGCTACTGAAGGCAGTTTGTTTATGCTGAACCATTGAGCGTCATCGGCATCAGAATCTGCAAAGAGCTCGTGGTAAGAAGGATTTACAAGCCCAAGATAAGCCACAGAAACAACTCGGTTTCGGGGATCACGGCCTACGTTACCAAATGTATAGAGTTGTTCTAAAAAATCAGGCTTTATGCCTGCCTCTTCGTGTAATTCTCTTTTTACTGCATCATCCAGATTTTCATCATCCAAAACAAGACCTCCCGGCAGTGCCCATCCCCCTTTAAATGGTTCAATATTTCTTTTTATTAAAAGGATCTGAAGATCTTTTTTATCAAAATATCCGAAAATAACAGCATCCACTGCTACTTTTATGTCCTGTAATTTTTTTGGAGACTCCATATGTTAATTTGCGTTACGAATACACAAAATTACAATTTATCATGGCAATAAAAAATAATTTATAACTAATAAAAAAATTTATATTTTCGGGCTCGTATTATAAACCAGCATAAAAATTACACAATTATGAAAAACTTACTCACCGTTATTTCACTTCTCTTTATTTTTGGAGCGTGTGAAAAGGCCACTACAAAAACAGCCGACAAACACGAAAAAGCGGCGTTAGAACCCGTATGGAATGCTCTGGATTCTGCTACGGCAGCTAAGACCTGGATGGAATTCAGAAGTCCGGGAGACATGCATAAAGTATTGGAGAAGATCGAGGGCAACTGGACTGCAGATGTCAGCACATGGGTAGAAGACAACGGACAGCCGGTCATCAGCAAATCTGAATGTACCAATACCATGATTTTAGGAGACCGTTATCTGGTGACCGATTACAAAGGAAGCGTTATGGGAATGCCTTTTGACGCGATAAAAACCATGGGCTACGATAAGGCAAAGAAAAAATTTGTCAGCAGCCTGATCGATAATATGGGAACAGGATTCATGCAAACGGAAGGAGAATGGGATCCAAGTACAAAGTCCATCAACTTCAAGGGCAAAATACCTGATCCTACGCAACCCGGAAAAGAGTGGGAAGCACGGGAGACGTATACCCTTGTAGATGATAACCATCACATTATTGAAATATATGGTCCGGATCCAAAAACAGGAAAGGTCATAAGAACCATGGAAGTAAAATTTACCCGTAAATAAACAAAGAAACCGCCTCATTTTGCATGAGGCGGCTTCTTATATCATTATTTTGAATCTTAATCATTAAGCTTTAATACAGCCATGAATGCAGATTGCGGTACTTCTACCCTTCCGATCTGCTTCATTTTCTTCTTCCCTTCTTTCTGCTTTTCCAATAGTTTACGTTTTCTGGAAATATCTCCACCGTAACATTTTGCGGTAACGTCTTTTCTTAAAGCCTTGATGGTTTCTCTTGCAATAACTTTCGTCCCCAATGCTGCCTGAACGGCAATATCAAACTGCTGTCTCGGGATCAGTTCACGAAGCTTTTCACACATTCTCTTACCGATATAATAAGCATTACTGTCGTGGATCAAAGATGAAAGGGCATCTACCATGTCACCGTTGATCAGAATATCCATTTTTACAAGCTTAGACGCTCTGAATCCGATTGGATGATAATCGAAGGAAGCATATCCCTTAGAGATTGATTTTAATCTGTCATAGAAGTCAAAAACAACCTCAGCCAATGGCATATTAAAAATTAATTCAACTCTTTCTGATGTTAAATAACTTTGGTTAACAATCTCTCCTCTCTTCTCGATACATAAAGTCATGACAGATCCTACGAAGTCAGACTTTGTAATGATAGATGCTTTAATGAACGGCTCCTCTACTCTGTCCATGGTAGAAGGATCCATCATTTCTGATGGGTTATTGATCAGAATCGGAACTTCAGGTTCTTTTTTAGTATATCCAAAATAAGAAACGTTGGGTACTGTGGTAATTACGTTCATATTGAATTCTCTATCCAGACGTTCCTGAACGATTTCCATGTGAAGCATTCCCAGGAATCCGCAACGGAATCCGAAACCAAGAGCTGCAGAACTTTCAGGTTCGAAAACCAAAGAAGCATCATTCAATCTTAATTTTTCCAAAGAGAATCTTAATTCTTCAAAATCCTCTGAATCAATTGGGTAAATACCGGCAAATACCATTGGTTTTACTTCCTCAAATCCATCAATGGGACCATCGGCAGGTTTTTCAAAAGAAGTGATGGTATCACCTACTTTTACCTCACGGGCATCTTTAATCCCAGAAACAAGGTATCCTACATCTCCGCACTGAATTGTTTTCTTTGGAACCTGCTTCAATTTTAATGTACCTACTTCATCCGCACCATATTCCTTTCCTGTAGCGAAAAATTTAATTTTTTCATTTTTGGAAATACTTCCGTTTACCACTTTGAAATACGCTTCAATTCCTCTGAACGGGTTATATACAGAGTCAAAGATCAATGCCTGAAGCGGTCCGTCAGGATCACCCACCGGAGCTGGAATTCTTTCTACAATCTGTTCTAATAAGTTGTGAACTCCCTCTCCTGTTTTTCCTGACACTCTCAATACATCTTCATATTCACAACCAATAAGGTTCATGATTTCATCAGTCACTTCTTCAGGGTTTGCGGAAGGAAGGTCAATTTTATTCAAAATCGGAATGATTGTCAAATCATTTTCCAATGCTAAATAAAGGTTACTGATTGTCTGTGCCTGGATACTCTGTGCTGCATCTACAATAAGAAGAGCACCTTCACAAGCAGCAATAGAACGGGAAACTTCATAAGAAAAGTCTACGTGTCCCGGGGTATCAATAAGGTTTAAAATATATTTTTCGCCTTTATACTCATAATCCATCTGGATAGCGTGGGACTTGATCGTAATTCCACGTTCTTTCTCCAAATCCATATCATCCAGCGTCTGAGACTGTAATTCTCTTTGGGTAACAGTATTGGTGTACTCCAAAAGACGGTCTGCCAAGGTACTTTTACCGTGGTCGATATGAGCGATTATGCAAAAATTTCGTATGTTTTTCATTTAAGAATCTTGTAATTTGCAAAGATAAGAAAATGGAAATGATTTTTTCATTGTTAATTTTTTCTTTTAACTGAAACACAGATAACAATACGATGAGAAACAAAGTTTAAAAGGTTGGAAGCTGGAAGAAAGAGCTTGGAAATTATTTTCTTTTATCATTTCAACAGCCGGTAACCCCATTAAACTAAACATAAGCCAGATACAAACAGATGATTGTTATTATTTGTCTGTTATAATTTCTGTTTTCCAAATCCCGGCGTCAAAACTATTTATTCCAGAAACTTTATCCCAGACTGACCTTATTTAGATGTACCAAAGTCTTCGGGAAATATATAATTTCCGGTGAAAGGATCCAGGTACACTTTAGGTCCCACAGTCGTGTTCTTTTTATTGGATACACTCACATCTATCACGGCACCAATTATTCCTCCAACCAGACCGCCGGCTGCAGCACCAATTGTGACACCGGTTACAGAAGCTTCCGGGAAAAGTTCTCCTTTTGTCACCTCAATATACACGCCTCCATCATCTTTGAAAATCTCTGTATAGCCAACGGGAATCGTTTTATAGGCAATACCGTTGGATACAAAAGCATAAAAATTTCTTATTCCCTTTTTTTCTTCCCCTTTTACTGCCTTTGTAACAATCCCTTTGTTGTTGGTTTGCAAACTAAATCCTGGTTGAGGATTATGGGTAAAGAAGCTGTAATAATCTTTATAAACTCCTTCTTTTAGTTCATCTGCCTTTAAAATACTAAGTTTATCTTTTAATAAAGAAGTATAATCGGGAAGTTCATTTTCAGCAATACCCCATTCCCAAGGTGTTGCTTCATATGATTTTTGCAACAGGTCTGTAAAAACTAAAGTTACTTTTCTTGCTAAACTCTGCGCAAGATAAGGTGCTGTACGTGACGAAACAGTGGTTACCGTATCTTTTCTATATAAAAAATGATATCCATCTTCCTTTTTAATAAAAGTACTGGCCTTCATTTCAAGCTTACCAATTGAATACTTTTCTTTTTTGTCTTCTGAGATTGTTAGATTTTCCAATAAAAGGACCATATCCTTTTCACCTCTTACCGGATTGTATTTATAAACCCAATCTTTGAGATCTTTACTCGCATTATTTTCGAAAATAACCTTCACCTCATCTTTATGGTACATTACTGTTCCTACTTCGAGAGTTGTTCTTTGATCGATTACGGCAAAACTTCTGATCGATTTTTTACGGTCTTTAACGGATTTTGAAAGATCGATGGTTTCTGTTTTCTGACCAAAAAGCAATATCGAAAATAATAAAAAGAAAAGTGTGTTTTTCATAGATAATCTTTCCTGTAAAAGTAATTTTTTTGTTGTAAAAATTAAACGGCTCTCACAAAATATTCTGTGAGAGCCGTCCAACATTAAAAAAATAAACTATTATGGGTTTTGTCTAGGTCCCTGAGTATTATAGTTTCCGTGAGGTTTTCTTTCATTCATTTTATCTCTCATCATTCCTTCGGATTGAAATAGCTTCAGGACTTTCTGACAGGGTATCACCTGCTGCATTTTATCCGCGTATCTTTTTCTGTTATCTAATAATTTCTGTCCTAATTCAAAGCTCTGCTGCAATTTCTCTTTTGCTTCTTCATCTGATAATTTTTCCGGATCGGATTTCAAATCGAACTGGCTTTTTATCTGCTTCTGACTTTCCAGATATTCATTATAAACCTGTGTAAATTCGGCTTTATCACTTTGATCAATATTCAGATTGTCCATGATCATATTGTTCCTGAACTTTTTAAGAAGTTCTTTTCTTTCCTCAGGAGAAAGATTGTTGATGACCTCTTTTCTTTGTTTAGGATCCATCTTCTTCCAGTCGTAATCTGAGTTCTGGGCATTGAGGCCCAAACCATAAATAATAAAAAACGTCAATAGTATCTTTTTCATCTTTCTTTATTAATTATATAAATCCAAATAAACATCTTGTGTTGAGTTGCTCGCTAATTCTGCTATTTCAGAATTAGAAAATGAATCCAGATAATCATTCATTCGGGTTTCTTCTTTTTTTGGAGTCGCTTTTACAGAGTTAGCTGAACCTGTTGCTTTTCCAACTTCATTTTCGTTTTTAACGGTGTATGTAGAATTATTTTTCTGATTTTCAATTGTTTGATTACTATTTTCAACAGAAGTTAAATCAGCTTTTAAAGTTTCATAGGCGAGCTCACTTTCAGTTGTTGGTTCTCCTTTATTGCTGTTAACAGCATAGGTGGCTTTTGAATATAAGCCCTCTTCAACGGCATTTTCGTTATCAGAGTTAAAAAAATAAGTTGCACCAAAGACCAAAGCCACTGATGCGGCTGCAGCATACATCCAGTTCAATCTAAAGACAGGTGCTTTTTTGCTTGTCTTTATTTCGTTCATAACGTTCTCCTGAATATTTTGAAACAAATGATCAGGCACTGTGTAAATGTTTTTACGCTCTAGTTTTTCAATGTCAAACTCTTTCATCTTTGTTTTGTCAAAAATTATCTTTCGTAATTTTCTTTAATATAATCTTCAATTTTTTGTTTGGCATAATGATAATTGGTTTTTAAAGTTCCTACGGACATATCCACAATTTTGGAGATCTCTTCGTAAGGTAAATCATCATAATACCGCATCATAAATACAAGTTTTTGTTTTTCGGGAAGACTTTGTATAGCATTCTGCAATAAAACCTGTATTTCTTCGGCATCTCCTTCCGTATTGTCGGCGACAAGATTTTGCATATGGTACTCTGCATCCTCATCCGTCTTTTTCATTTTATTCATTTTGTTCACTTGCTGCAACGCTTCGTTGGTGGCAATTCTGTACAGCCAGGTATATAACTGACTATCATTTTTGAACTGATGAAAATTCTGATAAGCTTTTATAAAAGTCTCCTGCAGGGTATCCTGGGCAAGATCTCCGTCCACAATAATTCTTCTTATGTGCCAGTACAATCTACTTTGATAGGCATCCATCAAGGCACGGACACCTTTATCCTGGGTCCGTGGATTCTGCATCAACGAAATTATTTCCGTGTCCTTAATCTTCATAGGTGCCTGTCAATATTTTAGATTACAAAAGTAATTGAAAGTTAAATTATTTAATCATTTTTTAGTTTAAATATCAAAATAATATGAGACTCTTCCGCAATAAACGTGCCTGTATAAAAGTTAAACGTTCAATCTCCTTCTTCCTTTCAAAATTCTTATCTTTGTTAGATGCAAACTGTAATTATCGGTTCCGGAAATGTAGCCTATCATATGGCCAAAGCTTTCACACTGAAAGGTATTCCATTAGCCCAGATTTTTGGCCGGAATGAAAAAGAATTAAGCAATATTTCTGAAGAATTACATATTCCTTATTCTACAGAAAATCTGCAAGATGCTGATCTGTATATTATCTGTGTAAGTGATAATTCTGTGGAGGAAGTGTCTAAAATCATCAGTAGAAAAGACTGCCTGGTAGCCCACACTTCGGGGTCTCTCCCTAAAGAAATTCTTACAGGAGATTATAGAAAATCAAGCTTTTATCCATTGCAGACATTTTCAAAATCCAAGGAACTTGAATATGATAACATTCCGTTTTTTATAGAAGCTGAAAATGAAGAGGATCAAAAAATATTAATTGAGCTTGCTTCTAAAATTTCAAAAAACGTCATGGAAAGCAGTCATGAAAAAAGAAAATATATTCACCTGACCGCTGTTTTTGCCTGTAATTTTGTGAATCACCTGTTTTCAAGAGCTAAAGAGATTTCCGATTCCCAGAACATACCGTTCGATTATTTTTTGCCATTAATTGATGAGACTGTTCAGAAAATTCATGAAATGGATCCTAAGCTCGCACAAACCGGCCCTGCAGTGAGAAATGATGTACGAGTTTTACAATTACACGAGCAGTTGTTACAAGACGAAAGTCTGGATATTTATAAGACAATGAATCATTCTATTCAAAAAATGTATGAGTTATAAAGAGAAATTAAAAGATATCAAAGCATTTGTATTTGATGTAGATGGTGTTTTTACAGACGGCAGTGTATATCTTATGCCTGGAGGAAATATGTGCAGGGTGATGAATGTACTGGACGGCTATGCAGTAGTTAAAGCTTTAAAAAACAATTATTTAATCGGGGTAATTACCGGTGGGAATGATGAAATGGTGAAACATAGAATCAATTATCTGGGAATCCAGGATTATTATCCCAAATCTCATAATAAAATTGAAGATTTCGAAGATTTTAAAAAGAAGTACCATCTTAAAAATGAGGAGATTCTGACCATGGGTGATGATCTTCCTGACATTCATATCATGGAAAGTTCTGCAATCGCCGCGTGCCCTGAAAATGCAGTACCGGAAGTAAAAGGAATTTCCGATTATATTTCTCCTAAAAAAGGGGGCACTGGAGCTGTTCGTGATGTTATTGAACAGGTTATGAAGGTTCAGGGAAAATGGCATGAGGACAATACCCAATCTATATAATTCTTCCCTATGAAATTACTTTTAGCATCCCAATCCCCAAGAAGAAAGGAACTTTTATCAAGTCTTTGTTTTGACTTTGAAGTTGTAAAGATCGATTGTGAAGAACTTCTTCCGGAACATATTAAAATTAATGAAGCTGCGGCCTATTTATCCGAATTGAAAGCAGACACTTTCAGAAGTTTACAGGGAGATGAGATTTTACTGACTGCCGATACTGTAGTCGCTGTGGATCATCAAATTCTGGGTAAGCCTAAAGATCAGGCTGATGCTCACAGTATGTTACGAAGCCTTTCAGAAAGAACTCATCAGGTTTATACCGGAATTACTATCAGAACTGCGGATAAAACGTATACGGAAACCGATGTGGCAGAGGTTACATTTGATGAGATCAGCGATGATGAAATATCGTTTTATATTGAAAACTACAAACCTTTTGACAAAGCCGGCAGCTATGGTATTCAGGAATGGCTTGGAATGGCTAAAATCAAAAGTATGACCGGAAGTTTTTACACCATTATGGGTCTTCCTACCCATCTGGTCTACAAAATATTAAAGGATATTTCTATGATTTAAATATCATAAAAGACATTCACAAACATTAAGAAAAAATATAAATATTTCCGGAAGAAATATAAATATTATTCATTATAAAATTTTATTATTTTTACAAAATCATCAAACTGCTGATAATAAAAAGCAGATTAGCCAGTTATATTGAATAATGAAAAAGAATATTTTGTTCCTTCTGGTCATATGTCTCGTTGCTTCTTGTGCTACCAAAACCAAGAAGCCGGAGCAACGATCCAAATTACTGAAAGGATTTTCCACATATTACAATACCCTCTTTAATGCCAAAGATGCATTAAATAATGAGTTTACCACCCGTGACAAAGGACATAAAGATAATTTTTATGCTCCTTATATTTCCATTCTTACTTTTGAAGAACAACCTTTAGGAAGTGATTTGGGACAATCTACCGCTTTTGCAGAGAATTCCATGAAGATGGCTGAAGTAGCCAACCGACCTTCAGGAGGCGGAAGAGGCGTTCCCAATATTCCCGGAATGCCAGGTCAGAATAATAACGGACCGGGAGGACAGGAAGCGGATCAGAGCCAGAAAGGAGCAACCACGTTGGAAATTGCAGAAGCCAAGGCTTTAAAAGCAATTAATAAGTACTCCGTTACCCGAAATGGAGAAGAGAAAAATAAACAGATTTTTGATGCCTATATCATTCTGGCTCAGTCAAGAATTTATCAAAATAAGCCGTTACAGGCATTAGATGCCCTGAATTATGTTTTCACTCACATGAAAGATGATAAAAGGGTTCCGTTGGCGAGAATATATCAGGGAGTTGCCTATGATAAAATAAAAGATTATCACAGAGCTCATGAAACTTTTGCCAAGCTTAAAGGAGAAAACATCAATAAAAGTTATGCAAAACTGCTGAGTATATATTATTCGGAATCTTTGCTGGATGCCGGTAAAAAAGAAGAGGCTGCCAAGGAACTTGATGTCGCTTTTGAACTGAATTCCGACCGAAAACTTAAAAGTAGAATTGCCTATTTGAGAGGTCAGGTATTGGAAAATATCGGGCAGAATGAAAAGGCAAGAGAAAGCTATACTTCGGCCTACAAATATGCCAACGATTTTGAATTTGAGGTAAAATCTCAGATTGCTATAGCAAAGACTTTCAATGGTAAAGGAGATTATAATGGGGCTAAAAACTATCTTGAAAACATCAGTAAAAAAGGAACCTATACCTCCAGAAAAAATGAATTTTACTATGCTTTGGGGTTAATGGCCAATAAAGCAGGAAAAAAAGATGAAGCTCAGGATTTTTTCAGAAAATCTTTGTTTGAAAAGGTTTCTGATCCACAAGTACGTGGATTGACCTATTATGAAATCGGAAAGAGTTATCTTGAGAAGAATGATTACATTGGTGCCGGTGCTTATTATGATTCGGCACTTGCTGTAATGACTTATGAGCCTTCAAAAATTCTTTTGAAAGATCAGTCCGGATATATCAAAAAGATCTCGAAAAACTATTATCTGATCAAAAAAAATGACAGTATCCTTTCCTTGGCTAAAATGAATGACAGTCAAAGAACTGATTTTTTTGCAAAATATATTACAAAACTTAAGGCTAAAGAAGAAAAAGAGGAACTGGAAAGAAAACGTGCGGAACGAAATAAAGGTTTTGATACCGGAGATTACAGTGCCAATTCAGTATTTGCCAAAAGTGGTAATTCATTTGAGGATTTTGGGGTGACGACTAAAGGATTCTACTTCAGCAATAACGGAACTGTAAGTAAAGGGACTTCTTCCTTTAAACAGATCTGGGGAGAAAGAGCACTTTCGGATAACTGGCGTTATTCCAAAAAAATGGCTTCCATTGAAGATATGAAGAATGAGGCATTGGGAGTAACTTCAGCGCCTAATCCAAGACGTTTTGAGCCTGCTTTTTATATCGAACAGATTCCTACCGATCAGGGAAAACTGGCTCAGTTAAAAAAGGATAGAGATACCGCCTCTTTGGGGCTGGGTATTATGTATCAGAACTATTTTACCAACACTCCCCTGGCCACAAAAACCCTGTATGACCTCGTAGATGTAAAACCTGAAGAGAAAGTTATGCTTCAGGCTTTATATGAAATATTCGCGATGAATTATGAGAAAACACCTCAGGCTGCGGACAGAGCAAAGCAAATCCTTTTAACCGATTATCCGTATACATCTTATGCGGAATTTGCAAGAAACCCTAAAAATAATTCATTTGTAAAATCTACGGAGGATGTTGAAAATGAATACAAAAGAGCTTATGCATTATATGAATCCGAAAAATTTGCGGAAAGCCGACAGGTCATAGAACAAACGATTCAAAAGTACCCGAAAGATGCACTGGTACCTAAACTGAATCTATTGAATGCTTTCAATGCCGGAAAATCGAGCGGAAAAGAAGTTATGATATTGCAACTTGAACAGATTGCCCTTAACTACTCAAAAACTCCGGAAGGGATAAGAGCTAAAGAGATGCTCAACTATCTGAAAAGTGACCTGAGTTTCCAGGCAACAGATAATAAAGGAAATGCAATTCCTCAACAATCGGGAATTCCTGTTCAGCCTAATCAGCAGACGAACAATCTTCAAATGATGAACGCAGTACCGCAAAAGCCGGGGCAGCCATCAAATATGCAAATCACGGATATGAATCAGCAACAACAGTCTGTAAACAGTAATCAGTCGCAGAAGCCTAAAAAACCCAATTCAAATGCTCCTGCTAAACCACAATAAAAAACAAAAGCGAAGATATACTCTTCGCTTTTGCTTTTTATAATTTTCGCTTTAAATCAAGCTTAAGGCTTTTTCTTTACTCCGTGGAAATCTTTTAAATAAAAAGGTTCAAAGTAAGCCATATCCTCCACTTCCCCACTCTCCATTTTTTCCAGGGTTCTCTTGATGAGATATTGTGCGGAAGGATAAACGTCATCTTTAAAATCTGCATTCGGCAGTTGAAGAATATCCTGAGCTTTCTTAGCTCCATCTCCCACAAATATCACTTTTTTATCTTTTAATTCTTCAAACGAGGTTTCATCAAGAACTTTGGCTTCCGTCTCTGAAAGTTCTTTTCCTGTCTTACCGTCATAAACGGCCGTATAAACCTCCATTCTCCTTGCATCGATCAATGGCACTATCAAATCATAGTTTTGGCCTAAAAAAGGCTCTATCATGCTTTCCAGAGAATTGACAGCAACCAGAGGGACTTTCAATCCATAACAAAATCCCTTTGCAGAAGCTGCACCGATTCTTAATCCTGTGTAAGACCCCGGCCCTTTTCCTAAAGAAACGGCTTCAATGTCTTTAAGTGCAATTCCCGCTCCTTCCAGTGCCCATTCCACATACGTGTGAAGGCTCTCCGACTGTTTATAGTTTTCGGAAACTTCTTCACAAAGGCACAATAACTTTTCATCGTCCGATACTGCTACCGAACAGTTTTTGGAAGAGGTTTCAAGATATAAAATTTTCATTTTTTTGTTTTAATCTCAACTGCAAAATTACCAAAGGCAAAATCAAGTTTAATTTAATATTCTGCAAATTTACTCCATTATTTTGGACTATTTTCGATAAATCGTTCTTGGCTCTGCCTGAGCACTTGGATAGATCGTCATATCGGAAATGGTCACATGTTTTGGAGCATTCACACAATACGCAATGGCATCTGCAATATCTTCAGCTTTTAATGGTTCATATCCGGCATATACGTTGGCTGCTTTTTCACTGTCTCCTTTGAACCTTACCATAGAGAAATCTGTTTCCACAGCACCGGGTTGAATATTGGTTACTTTGATTCCAAATTCGGTAAGTTCCAATCTCATTCCTTCTGAAATCACATCAACAGCCTTTTTGGTCGCACAATAAACAACACCATTGGCATAGGTTTGCCTTGCTGCCACAGAACTGATGTTTACAATATGACCTAAATTTTTAGTTTTCATAATTGGAATGATCATCTTGGAAACATACAATAACCCCTTTACATTCCCATCGATCATAGAGTCCCAGTCATCAGTCTTGCCAGCAGAAAGAGGATCCAACCCGTGTGCATTCCCGGCATTATTAATCAGAACATCAATATCTTTCCAGTTTTCAGGAAGGGAATTAATGGCAGTATCCACTTCTTCTAAATTTCTTACATCAAACTTCAAACTAAATATTTCGGTAAATTGAGATAATTCTGTTTTCAGGGTTTCAAGGACTTCAGATCTTCTTCCGCAAAGGATGATTCTGTTTCCTTGTTTTGCTAACAGTTCAGCTGTGGATTTTCCGATTCCGGAAGTAGCTCCGGTGATTAATATTGTCTTCATACAATCAATTTTTAATGTAACAATGTATCAGTATAACAATTTACCAATGTCGATATGTAATGTTACACTGATATTTTGCAAAACTGATACATTGTTTGTACTATTATTTTTTAGGATCAATTGGCATCGAATGCCTGAAAAGCATCGGCAATATGATCAATGGTTAGTTTTCTGTGTTCGTCTGGAAGAACGGAAATAATATCAAATCTTACTTCATTATCCCGGTTGAATTCTTCCATATAATGGTTGGCAGCGGATACAATAGATCTTATCTTCGTTTTGGTGACAGCTTCCTGTGGAAGGATAAAAGCGTCTGTAGATCTGGCTTTCACTTCGGTGATAATAATCAGATTATCCTTTTCTGAAATAATATCAATCTCTGCTTTCTGAAAACGGAAATTTCTGGCTATAATGGTATAGCCATTTTTCTGAAGATAATCTGCTGCCAGATCTTCTGCAATTTTTCCAAAGTCGTTATGATCAGCCATAGCATTAAATAAGAATATTTGGAAGTAGGAGAGTGCTAAAACTCTATCTTTACCTTCGTCCCAATTTGTACTTTAGTTTTTCCACCAATCAGCAAAGGTCTGTTGTCTTTTATATGTCCGTTCGGGAAACCGAATACTACCGGGAATTTGTATTTTGAAATTCTTTCCGAGATCATTTTATAGGCAAATTCATCAAAACTGGCTTCGTAGTCTTTATTCTCTTTTTCATCACCCATATTGGTCATTCCTCCAACGATAAGCCCTTTGATTTTTTTGAAAACTCCTGCCAGCTCCAGACTCATAATCATCCGATCCAAAGCATAAAAATTTTCTCCGATATCTTCAATGAATAAAATCTTATCTTTAAAATCAAAAGAGTAGGGGGTTCCCAGAAGAGCATAGATAAGGGCTAAATTGCCTCCAATCAATTCTCCATCAATATTCCCTTTCTTATTGAATTGATGAGATTTTAAGCTATATTTTGGGGATTTACCTTTTAGGATATCAAAAATCAGATCGTAGCTATCGTCGGTTACCCCGAAACTTGATGTTTTGATCGTTTGTCCATGAATGGAAGCAAAGCCTTTTTTCAATAAATAACTTTGAATAACCGTATTATCGGAATATCCGATATACCATTTTGGATTTTCTGTAAAGTTTTTCAACTTCAGATGCTGAACCAGGTGCTGGCATCCATAGCCTCCTCTGGAAGCCCAGATCGCTCCGATTTCTTTATCATTCAAAGCCCAGTTGATATCCTGTATTCTTTCCTTTTCCGTACCTGCATAATTGTAGCCGTTTGAAAACTTTGTATAAAGATGCTTCCCTAAAACAGGCTCGAATCCTTTGCTTTTAATCATTTCTATTCCCTTTTCCAGCTGAGAAGGTTCTACGGCTCCCGCTGGGGAAATAACGGCAATTTTAGCCCCTTTCTTCAGGGGTTTCGGAAAGATTATTTTTTTCATTTTGTTTTTTGGTATTTTACTTCTTTTTTCTCAGCTTCTTCAAGTCTTTTATCAAATTGATTGAACTTTTTGAAACTCTGTAAAAAGATAAAGAAACTGAAAATAATAAGGATTACGCCAACCACTCTTCTGATCTGGTTGGCCAGTTTCTGGGTAAGTTTATCGTGAAATTGTTTAGCAAGAAATATTTTCGCCAGATCAATACAAAGATAGGTACCGATGACAATGCCTATGTATAAAATAAAACTGCTGGTGTCCGGATATTGATTCCTTACGGAAATTACCGTTACCAGCCAGAAAAGGATGACTCCAACATTTAAAAGATTAAAGAAAAACCCGTTGAAAAAGGTTTTAATATAATTTTGGCTAATGATCTTATCTTCACCGGGCATATGCATCTTGGTCTTGGTGACCAGCATTACAATTCCATAGACGAAAATAAGAATAGAGGTGATCCTGTAAAATCCGGGATGTTTATCAATTAAAGTGACAATATCGGCACTGGCATAATACGCCGCTACAATGCATAGTAAATCTGCAGTGATAACTCCAAGATCCAGTGATAAGGCATGTTTGGGGCCTCTCGAAAAGCTGGTTTCAATCAAAAGGAAAAAAATAGGTCCTATAAAAACCAGACTCAGCATGAATCCTAATATGATGGCAGATAGTACAAGTTCAAGCATTTAATATGTTTTAAAATGAAGAAAACTTCATTTCGTTTTATACAAAGTTATACTTTATGATTTAATTATTCAATAAAGATGTGATATATCAACTTTATTTTGAGTGCAGATTGACGCAAGATTTTTTTTAAATAAGCTATAATCGGGGAGAGGGAAGAACCTGAATGAAGATGAAACAAAAAAGAGATTTTTATCAGCTTATTATTCATCAAAAACAAAGATGCCATTCCTGTCTGGAATGGCATCTTATGCTATTTTATATATTCAGAAATTTTTGATGGAATGCACCGATAGATTCTAAGTGGTAACCATCAAACATATAATGATTATTGTCATTATCTTACAATCTGAAAGTCAAGCTGTTTCTGAATCAGATTGGCTTTCACCACTTTAATCTGAACTTCATCACCCAGCTGGTATTTGTTTCCATGTCTTATTCCGTAGACAGCATGTGTTTTTGCATCATACGAATAGGAATCATCCACAAGATCTCTTAATTTAATTAAACCTTCTGCACCATTTTCAGGGATTTCAACCCAGAAACCGAATTCTGCCACTCCGGAAATCACACCTGTGAAAGTTTCTCCCAAATGTTTTTCCATGAATTTCACCTGCATAAACTTGATGGAATCTCTTTCTGCATCGGCAGCCAGTCTTTCCATAGCACTGCAGTGTTTTGCTTTTTCTTCAAGTTCCTGTTTTGCAGGAGATTTTCCTCCGTCCAGGTAATGTTGAAGAAGACGGTGAGCGATCAAATCCGGATAACGACGGATAGGAGAGGTGAAGTGACTGTAATATTCAAAACCAAGACCGTAATGTCCAATCGGCTCTGTGGAATATACCGCCTTACTCATACTTCTCATCGCAAGCGTTTCAATCATATTTTCTTCGCCTTTACCTTTTACATCATGAAGTAGTTTATTTAAAGATTCTGCAACCTTTTTGGTATTGGCAAGATCCATTTTATATCCGAAAGTAGAAACGAAATCTCTTAATGCCTCCAGTTTTGCAGGATCCGGATCATCGTGAACTCTGTAGATAAAGGTATTATTACTGATTTCACCTTTTTTCGTTAATGAAACAAATTCAGATACTTTTTTATTGGCTAAAAGCATGAATTCTTCGATCAGGTGATTGGAGTCTTTGCTTATTTTAAAATATACACCGATCGGCTCATTATTTTCATCCAGATTGAATCGTACTTCACTTCTGTCAAAGGTGATGGCTCCTTTTCTGATACGTTCATCACGCATGATTTTGGCAAGTTTGTCCAGTGTTTTAATCTCTTCCACCAAATCTCCTTCACCGGTTTCAATACGTTCCTGAGCCTCTTCATAGGTAAATCTTCTGTCGGAGTGAATCACTGTTCTTCCAAACCACTGTTTCTGGATTTCCGCCTGGTCGTTCAGCTCGAAAACTGCAGAGAATGTATATTTGTCCTCATTCGGACGAAGGGAACATACATCATTACTTAATACCTCAGGAAGCATGGGCACAACCCTGTCTACAAGATACACCGAAGTTGCTCTTTGGTAGGCTTCATCATCCAGAATGGTTCCCGGAACCACATAATGAGATACATCAGCAATATGAACACCGATTTCCCAGTTTCCGTTTTCCAGTTTTCTTATGGATAAAGCATCATCAAAGTCTTTCGCATCTTTTGGGTCAATCGTAAAAGTACATATATCACGCATATCCCAACGTTTTGCGACTTCCTCATCGGTAATGCTTCTGTCTATTTTATCGGCATCAAGCTCCACTTCCTGTGGAAACTCGTACGGTAAACCATATTCAGCAAGAATAGAGTGAATTTCAGTCTCATGTTCTCCCGGAGCACCCAATACCTGGATGATTTCTCCTTCAGGATTTTTGTCACCCGGTTTCCATTCGGTCATTTTTACGATAACCTTATCACCATCTTCAGCATTGTTGAACTTTGTCTTAGGAATAAAAATATCGGTATTAATTGATTTTTTATCACAAACCACAAAGCCAAAATCCTTGTGAGTCACCTTCTGAAAAGTTCCTACAAATTCAGTTCTGTTTCTTTCTAAAACTTCAAGAACGGAACCTTCCAGTTTCTTTCCTTTATAATGGTAAGTTATAATAAGAACCTTATCACCTTGTAAGGCATCTTTCACATTTTTGGCATGAACGAAGACATCATCTTCCATTCCTTCCACGTTGACGTAGGCATTGCCACTTTGATTGAAATCGATAATTCCGCTAAGGGTTCCTGCGATTTTCAAATTCACAATATATTTGCCTTTTTCAACTTCTTTGATTTTTTCGGAACCCTGAAGTTTATGCAGTGCCTGGATGACAAGTTCCCTCTGTCTTGGGTTCTTATAATCGATACCGTCCGCGATCTGTTTATAGTTATAAATTTTAGATGAATTTGCATTCATAAAACGGAGAATCAGTCTCCCGATTTCCATCAGTTTTAAATCATTTTTATGACTTATATATTTTCTTTTTTTTGGCATTTTAATTTTTTTAAATTGTTTCGGGGATATTTCCAAATTGACCCCATTCTAAATTTTCTCTCTATATAATAATATAAAGGTAATTCAATTTTTATTATCTGATTTGCTCTGTTACATCATAGCAAATTCCTTGCTATCTACTTATAACGGGAGCTTTAGTTTTATATAAATTTACTACAAATATGGAGAAGAAAAGAGAAAACCTTCTATTAAATATCTTTTATATTGAAGAAGCGTTCTGGAGAAAAATAGAAAATTATTTCTATTGGACAGTGCAAATGTACGAATAAAAAATAAATAAGGCTTGCAAATGAATTTACAAGCCCTAGTATATTTAGCAAACTGCAATTTTATCAACCCTGTTTTGGTGTCTGCCTCCTTCGAATTCTGTTGAAAGAAACTTTTCGACAATTTCAATCGCCAGTTCTTTGGAGATAAACCTTGCCGGCATTGAAATCATGTTGGCATCATTATGCTGTCTTGCGAGTGTTGCAATCTCCGGCATCCAGCAAAGTGCACATCTAATTTTCTGATGTTTGTTCGCAGTAATCTGAACTCCGTTTCCACTTCCGCAGATCAGAATTCCAAGTTCATTTTCCCCGTTTTCCACAGAGGTAGCCGCAGGGTGTACAAAGTCCGGATAATCCACACTGTTTGTGGAAAACGTTCCAAAATCCTGAACTTCAAAACGTTCTGAAAGGTAGTTTTTAACAATCTCCTTATATTCATAGCCTGCATGGTCTGCTGCGATAGCAATTTTTCTTTTCATAATACTTGTATTAAGCCTTTTTAGATTTTATTTCCTTACAAAGGTAAGAATAATAACAATTGCTGTTAGTAAACCGGGGATTAATTGTGAAAAGCTATGTTAATAAGTGTGGAAAACTTTTATCAACTTTCTATTTTTAAACATCAATTTATTTCGTAATAGAAAACCTTTCCGGAATTTTTAGCCACAACTTTCCAGATGTTTTCTTCAGCTATCCCCAGGCTTTTCCATAATAAAATAACTAATATTAGTAATTCCTCAAAGTTATCAACAATTGTTAATAAGTACGTGAATAATCAGGTTTACAAGGATTTATATTGTGAGTTAAATATGAATTCAATAGGAGTTGAGTATTATCAACTTTAGAGCTAAAACTTATCCCCGAAACTAACAATACATAACAACAACAGCTTTCTTTTTTTTTAATAGAGATAAAATTTGTTGATTAATGGATGATTGGGTTCGGGGAAAGTTTTTGAAAACTTTTATTTTAATCAATCTGTTGAAAAAGTTTAAAACCTTACATTTGTGAAACGAAAATTCAACGAAATATATGAAATCGCTGAAGCAGGAAAATCCTGAAATCAGGATCTACGGTTGGGGCCGCGATGCCATATAATCTTTGGAAAAAATAAATCTACAATATGAAAACAATCAACGATTTTAATTTTAGAGACAAGAAGGCTCTGGTAAGAGTGGACTTCAATGTTCCGCAGGATGATGAATTCAAAGTAACCGATAACACAAGAATCGTAGCAGTGAAACCTACGGTTGAGAAAATTCTTCAGGACGGAGGTTCTGTCATTTTAATGACGCACCTGGGAAGACCGAAAGGAGGAGTTAAAGATGAGTTTTCTCTTAAGCATATTGTAGGTGAAGTTTCTGCAGTTCTTGGACAGGAAGTTAAGTTCGTTGATGAATGTATAGGAGAGAAGGCTGAGAAAGCTGCAGCTGAATTAAAGCCTGGGGAAATTCTATTGTTGGAAAACGTGCGTTTTCATAATGAAGAAGAGAAAGGTGATGAGGGATTTGCTGAGCAACTTTCAAAGTTAGGTGATGCCTATGTAAACGATGCTTTTGGAACTGCCCATAGAGCTCATGCTTCTACAGCAGTGATTGCAAAGTTTTTCCCGTCAACTAAATTTTTCGGTTTGTTAATGGAGAAAGAGCTGAAAGCAATCGATAAAGTGTTAAAAAGTGGAGAAAGACCAGTTACGGCTATTCTGGGAGGATCTAAAGTTTCAACTAAAATTACCATTATAGAAAATATTCTTCCTGCAATAGACAATCTGATCATTGGTGGAGGTATGGCTTTTACCTTTATTAAGGCTTTAGGTGGTAAAGTGGGTAACTCTTTAGTAGAAGAAGATAAGCTTCCGTTAGCATTAGAGATTTTGGGGAAAGCAAAAGAACATAAAGTTAAGGTGTATCTTCCTTCAGATGCGATTATCGCTGAAAGTTTTAGTAATGATGGTGAAAGAAAAGAAGCTGATATCTATGCGATCCCTGAAGGATGGATGGGATTGGATGCGGGTCACAAATCAAGAGATCAGTTTAATGATGTTCTATTGAACTCAAGAACAATACTTTGGAACGGACCAATCGGGGTGTTTGAAATGTCAAACTTTGCCGGTGGAACAGTTGCTTTAGGTGAAAGTATTGCTGAAGCAACAAGATTAGGAGCTTTCTCTTTAGTAGGAGGAGGTGATAGTGTAGCTTTTGTGAAGCAATTCGGTTACGCTGATCAGGTAAGTTATGTTTCTACGGGAGGTGGAGCAATGCTTGAAAGTCTTGAGGGACTTGAGCTTCCTGGAGTAGCGGCAATCAACAATTAATAAAAGTATTTTTACAGATAAAACCTGCTAATAAAATTAGCAGGTTTTTTTATTTTTTTCAATCATTTCAAGGGTTTCAATCTTGTAGTTTTTCATCCATTTTTCACGTTTTGTGGCCATGTGGTCTTAAGTAATAGAGATCGTTTTCGTATCTATTTTTCCCATTAATTTGGAAGTTCTCACGTTGTAATTATTATTGTTTTTGTATTATATTAACGAATTGTTTCTGATTTACGTAATCCACTTTTACTAATTGTTAACATTAATTCTATCGTATTTTCTTATATTTGTCATGAATATCGTAATATTCCTATGTTAGACGGATAGGATTTTATCTTATATTTCATGAGATTTTGAGGAGATTCTTTTATTAATAACGGTTGGGTTGCAAGTGAAATTAAATTGGCTTTCGGTAAAGTTATAATTAAAAGTTATAACATGTAGTAGTCAAGTTTTGTCTTAAAATCTTTTTTGATTGGGTAGAAGATAAGTTTTATATTCAATTTTTATTCTCAGTAAAATTTTTATCCAGTTCTTTCCACATGTTTTCGTAACTGAATTTTTTTTCGTGAAATTATTTCTGGTGGCAACTTTGATCTTTTTAGTATTATTTTACAGGATCTTTTTCATTTCGTAATATTTTGCGAAAATAGATTTTAATATCTGTTCATTTTTTTGGTTCTAAATTTTTTTTGAAATAGTAAGAAGCAATCTTTTTCAGAATATATTTTTTTGTAATAATTTTTTTCCTTAGCTAAGTTTTGGAAGAGATTAAAATTAGTAGAAATTTTTTTTGTAGTTTTTTATCTTTAACGAAAGAGTAGGGGAGATGAAAAATTTTATTAATTTTTTTAACGAGTATTTTTTTGTCTAGGATTCTAACTGTACTACTACTACTTATTTTTTGTGCTGAAAAAATGACCTTCAGAAATAGCTGTTTTTTCAAATAACTTTAATTTTTAGTATTTTGATATGTTGAAATTATGTAAGGCTATTTAAAAGTGGTTTTTGCATGATTTTTCTTTTAACGACTCATAATTTTCCTTTTTTTCCTTTTTTCGTGTCTTTTGATGCTTTTGTAATTTTTCTTCGAAATATTCATTTTCTAAAATCTAGTCTTTTAAGAATGTTTTTCTAAATTTTATTTTTCTTAAGGAGTAGGGGAGTTCTATACTCGAATGTTTGTAATTTTTATTTTCTTGTCAACAAAGGGATTTCAAAATTTTTATTACTATCCTTTATGAAATTTTTAAATGCGAAAAAACTCAGGAGATTTTCCTGAGTTTTTATATTTTTTGAGTAAAATTGCTGAATTTTGACCTTCAGAAATAGCTTAAAAATCGATTTTCTATCTTTTTTCGATAATATATATCAAACTTGAAAATTCGGACGAAAAAAGGGCTTTTATGTTGGAAATAGTTCCGTAAATAGTCGCTTTCAGCCAAAATAGGGGTGATTTTTTGTATTTTTCGCTCAACATAGAGATATAATACGAGTCAAGTACCAAAGGTTTAATTTTTCTCATTTTCCAATCTGGGTTCTTTGAAATTAAATTTTCCATTCCGATTTTTGAAAAATGGTAGATATGTCTTGGTACATCATAGGCTGCCCAGAATTCTTTATAATGTTTGGCATCATATGAAGTAGGGTTAGGAACAGCAATGATGAGTAATCCTTTTTCTTTTAATTTCCCGTGAAAGATCTTCAGCATCTCATCCTGATTTTCGATATGCTCAAATACATGCCATAGAGTAATAGCATCCAAACTTTGATCATCAATTTTTTGAATAGTATCCAGGATTGTTGCTTTCGTGATTTTACTCTCTGCTGCTTTTCTTGCATCAGCATCCGGTTCAAAACCGAAAGTATCATAATCATTTTCAATATACTTTACAAACTCTCCGGCACCGCATCCGTAATCAAGAACTTTTGATCCTTTTTTTATTCTGTCAACAAGAATATTTTTTTTGTATTGAAGATTAAATGACTGTAAGAATTTATATAATTTCTCTTTCAGGCTTCCTGAATCCTGATGATGAGAAATGTAATCTTCACTTTCATAATATTTGGAAATATTTGATGGAATAGGGGAGGTCTTATAGACTCCTTTGGTTTCTGTTTCCTGTATTTCAAATATTTCTTGTGAAAGAAAATGATCTTTTATTTTCATTAAAACTCTATATTCTATTATATTAAAAAATTAAGATATTCATAAGCTGTTTTAACGCTAGTAAATACCTTAATTTTTGTTTTTAAATTTAAAAATGTTTCACGTGAAACATTTATTTTTTTAACGTCCTAAATACACTAGTAAAACGTTTATATCGGCAGGAGAGACACCACTAATCCTTCCAGCTTGAGCAATAGTTTTAGGACGAACGTTCGTCATTTTCTGTTTTGCTTCTGCAGAAAGGCTTGTAAGCTTAGTATAATCAAAGTCTTCCGGAATTTTAATGTTCTCGAGACGGTTTAATTTGGCCACATTTTCCTTTTCCTTCTCAATATAACCTCTGTATTTGATATTGATTTCGGCTTGTTCCCTTACTTCTTCATTATATTGAGAAGAAGCTTCTTTGATAAAGTCGATCTCATCTAGTTTATCAAGAGTCATATTAGGTCTTGTAAGGATTTGGGCTGCTCTATAGGCTTGGTCAACAGGGCTACTCTCAATAGAACTCAAAACGGGATTAATAATACCTGGTTTTAAAGAAGTTTCTCGTAAAAACTCTTCAAGTGATTGACTTTTAGATATTTTCGTTTCTACTTTTCTTAATCTTTCTTCTTTTGCCAATCCAAGTTTAAATGCTTTCTCAGTTAATCTGATATCTGCATTATCTTGTCTCAACAGAAGTCTGTATTCGGCACGTGAAGTGAACATTCTGTAAGGTTCTTCCGTTCCTTTTGTAATAAGATCATCAATAAGTACTCCGATATACGCTTCGTCTCTGTTCAGAATAAATTCATCTTTTTCATGAACTTTATTGTGAGCATTGATACCTGCAATTAATCCCTGGCCAGCTGCTTCTTCATATCCTGTGGTTCCGTTGATTTGTCCTGCGAAATATAAATTATCGATTAATTTTGTTTCTAAGGTATGTTTCAATTGGGTAGGAGGGAAGTAGTCATATTCGATAGCATAACCAGGTCTGAAAACTTTTACATTTTCAAATCCGGGAATATGTTTCATGGCTTTGATCTGTACATCCTCCGGAAGAGAAGAACTGAATCCGTTTACATAGATCTCTACGGTTTTCCATCCTTCCGGTTCTACGAAAAGCTGGTGTCTGTTTCTTTCTGCAAAACGGTTAATCTTATCTTCAATACTTGGACAGTATCTTGGACCTAAACTTTGAATGGTTCCATTAAACATTGGACTTCTGTCGAAGCCTTCTCTTAAGATATCGTGTACCGTTTCGTTGGTATAAACAATATGACAACTTAATTGTTTTGTTAATTTTGGAGTGTCAAGATAACTGAACTTTTGAGGATTTGCATCTCCTTTTTGTTCTTCCATTTTGGAATAATCTAAACTTCTTCCGTCTACTCTTGGTGGAGTACCGGTTTTCATTCTTCCAGCTTCGAATCCTAAAGATACCAATTGTTCTGTAATTCCAAATGCTCTTGGTTCACCCATTCTTCCTCCACCGAGTTGTTTGTCTCCAACGTGAATTAATCCGTTAAGAAAAGTTCCGTTAGTTAATACAACAGATTTTGCTTTAATCTCAATTCCTAAAGAAGTAACTACTCCGGTTACTTTATTATTTTCAACAATCAGTTGTTTTACCATATCCTGAAAGAAATCAAGATTAGGAGTGTTTTCTAAAGCTAATCGCCATTCTTCGGCAAAAAGCATTCTGTCATTTTGGGTTCTTGGAGACCACATTGCAGGACCCTTTGAAAGATTAAGCATTTTGAATTGGATAGCAGATTTGTCTGCTACAATTCCGGAATATCCTCCCATGGCATCAATCTCTCTTACGATCTGTCCTTTTGCGATTCCACCCATTGCGGGGTTGCAACTCATCTGTCCGATGGTCTGCATATTCATCGTAACCAATAGTGTTTTTGAACCCAGGTTAGCGGCAGCTGCTGCTGCTTCACACCCGGCATGTCCGGCACCTACTACAATGACATCGTATATTTCTGAAATCATTTTTATCTCGCTTGTTAAGCTTTAAACTTTATCTTTTTTAACCAATGTTTCACGTGAAACATTTTTGGAGAATGCACTCTAGGTAAACTTATATTATTACTATATTTGAGTACTTTACATATCGGACCTTAAGTGATTGTTCAATTTTAAATCTGTGAATCCCGATATTTGGTCAAATATAAATCCTCCATTCTTCGCATCTCTTTTTCCTCTTCTTCCGTCTTGTCTTTGTAGCCTGCAAGGTGTAAAATTCCATGGGCTAAGACCCTTCTTAATTCTTCTTCATAATCTCTTGAAAGGGTAGAGGCGTTATCAGAAATGCGATGCAAAGATACGAAAATCTCAGCGCTTATTGTTTTACCTTTTACATAATCAAAAGTGATGATGTCGGTATAATAATCATGCTGTAAATAGTCCTGATTAATCTTCAGAAGATATTCATCATCGCAGAAAATATAATTGATTTCACCTAGTTTTTTTCCTTCTGAAAGAATAAGATCTTCCAGCCATTTTTTGTAATCTGTATTTACCGACTCCGGTAAATTTTCGTAAAAGAACTGTATCATTTTTTAAAACCAGTGTCCTAATATCACACTGAATATACCTTTTTGATTGTTTTTAAGTGAGTGGCTAAAGTTAACTTTAATCTGCCCAAAAGGAGATTTATAACCCGCAGTAATTCCTAGTGAGCTATAATTTACTTTAACTGCATCCTCGAATTTTATATCATTGGAAAGATTGGCAAAGCTAAAGTTTCCGCTGACAAAGTAGTTTTTGTTAAACCTGAACTGGATATCATTTGAGGCAATAATCACATTATTAGTAGCGAGCTGGGCAAAATAAAATCCACCAAAACTCTTAAAATTAATAATATTTTGCTCAAATATTCCGCCTAGTCTGTACTGGTAGTATTGCGGAAGGTTCTCCCCAATTGTGATCCCTCCGAATAAATTCAGACGATAAGTAAACTGTTTCCAAAGCGGAATATTGATCTTAAGATCCGCTTTTACCTGAACGATCCTTTTATCTACCTCAGATTTTAAAAGGTCAATTACTTTTCCCTCTGCAGAAAAATAGACTCCTTTTGTCGGAAATTCTTTATCATCCTGGGTATCGCTCTTTACAAATACATATGGATTTAAAAAACGTCCGTAACGTCGGTTATCGCCGTTAATTTCGGCTTTAAAGTAATCGTGGCTTATTCCGCCTCCAATAGCGAATTTATCTTTCCAAATGGACTGTATATAGGCTTCATTTCTGATCCAGGTCCATTTATCTGAAATATTATTGTCTACATTTTTAAGATCAAAGTTCATACCGGAGGAATAGATACCGAATCCTGGAATGTATCCGTTATCGATAAAATAGTTGAGATAGTATCTGAGTTTATCTCCTACAATTACATCTGCAGAAAGATTAGAGTTTTTAAATAAAAGTCTTTTGGCAGAATAATTCAATAGAAGACCTGTTTTGAAAACTTCATCATAATGTAAACCGAACTTTAAAAAGTGTCGGGCATCATCTTCGGTAACATACAACTTCAGGTAATTGGCATCATTCTCCTGAACAATATCGTAGTTAATGAATTTATAGTTGTTGGTAGCAACCAGTTTATCGACCATTTTATTGACATTGCCATAGGTCTGAAGAGAGGGTAGACGTAGTCCCATTTTCCCTAAAACGTAGTTTTTACCGTAAATTTTACTTCCCTCTATAGAAATGCTGTCGATCTTATAGACATTCGAGTAAATTGGATTTACACGTTGTCTGAGACGATCAAACGGGCGTTTAGGAAGCTCATCCAGTATTTTGGAATATTTTAAGCCTTCTGCATAACCACTGTCGAGGATCTTTTTCTTATCGTCGTAGCTGGTGGCAGACATTCCTTTAAGATTAGGCTTAATATTGATATCTGTATATCTGTATTGTTTTCTGGTATCTCTTTTTATTCCGAAATCGATCACCTGGTTCAGGATAGATATGATGTTATTCAAATCTTCTCTTTTTGAAAGATCCTGATTCAGGTCAACACCGATGACAATATCAATTCCTTTATCCTTTAATGGTTTTGAAGGATAATTTACCGTCATTGCACCGTCTATATATATACTGTCTCCAATTTTTACGGGATCCATTAAAGATGGAAATGCGGAACTTGCCATAATAGATTGTACGAGGTCTCCTTTCTCAAAAATCTGCATATTACCGCTTTCAAGGTTGGTTGCAACGCATAAAAAAGGAATAGGCATTTTTGAAAAATCATCAATATTGGCGACATTTTTAAAAAGCTCTTTTAATAAATAGACATTTCTTTGCCCTGTACTAATAGAAGAGGGAAGTGATATTTTTCCATTTTTCAAAGGAATAGATAAAAGATATTTATCTACAGATTTATTAAAAAAGCTTGCTTCCTGCCTGGATTTCGGATCCATAATTAAGGAATAGAAATCGGTATCCATGACAATTTTCTCAATTTCTTTTCCTGAATATCCTGAGGCATAGAGGCCACCTACAATGGCTCCCATACTGGTTCCGGCAATATAATCGACCTTCACTCCCAATGAATCCAATACTTTAAGTACTCCTACATGCGAAAAACCTTTGGCACCACCACCGGCAAGCGACAGTCCTATTTTGGGGTTTTTCGGAATTACTAAATTCTTTTTTACCTGAGAATGGATCAAAAGAAGCTGGAATACGAAAAGTAGAATCAGGAGTTTTCTCATAGTTAATCTTTTATATAAATCCGTTTCACCCGAGGAGAAATGGAGGTTAGCACTTCATAGGTTATCGTTTTGCAATAGTCTGCAAATTCTTTTAAGCTTGGTTTGGCGTTGAAAACGGTTACGGTATCACCTTCTTGTACATGAGGAATATGATCTACATTAATCATCATCATATCCATACAGATGTTACCCACAATAGGGGCCAATGTTTTATTGACTCCCAGATTTCCAACCTGGTTTCCGATTAATCTTGGAATACCATCTGCATAGCCTACAGGAACAGTGGCTATTTTGGTCAGATGATCTGCTTTATATCTTCTGCTGTATCCTACAGATTCTCCGTTTTCAACCATTGATATCTGTGAAATTACGGTTTTAAAACTTACCACAGATTGTAATTGTCTCTGAATTTCCGGATTAGGTGATTCTCCCAGCATTCCAATACCGATTCTAACCATATCATATTGGTGATCGGTGTAGCTGGTAATTCCTGAAGAATTTAAAATATGTCGGATAGGAGTGTATCCCAATTTATCAATCAGATAAGCGGAGTTTTTTTCGAAAACTTCAAATTGCTTTAAAGTAAAATCTTTCTCTTCAGGCATGTCAGAAGATGATAAATGACTGAACAGGCTTTGCACTTTCAGGTTTTTATCACTTAAAGTTTCGCTGAGCTGATCCAGTTCAAAATCTTTAAAACCAAGACGGTGCATTCCTGTTTCCAGTTTAATGTGAATCGGATATTTTTTATCATATCCGGATTTCTGCACTGCTTCATAGAATAATTCCAGGACTCTGAAACTGTAAATTTCAGGTTCCAGATTATATTCAATAATGGTTGGATAGCTGTGTTGTTCAGGATTCATCACAATAATAGGAGTGGTAATTCCTTTTTTACGAAGCTCAACACCTTCGTCTACATAAGCTACACCAAGATAATCTATATGATGATGTTGAAGAAATTCTGAAACTTCATAACTTCCCAATCCGTAAGCATTAGCTTTCACCATAGCCATCATTTTAGTTTCCGGTTTCAATAGCGATTTATGATAATTGATATTATGAAGAATAGCATTCAGATTAACTTCAAGGACCGTATCATGTTTTCTCAGTTCAAGAATTTCCTTTAGCTTTTCTATTTCAAATTTACGCGCTCCTTTCAGTAGAATGATCTGGTTTTCTAATTCTGTAAGACGTTTACTTTCGATGAGTTCTTTAGTATCAATAAAAGTATAGGTTTCAGATTTAAATAATTCACTGAACTTCGAAATTTCATCTCCGATCAGGAATACAGAATCGAAATGTTGTTCATTCACCAGCTCGGAAACTTCTTCGTACAATTCCTTCGAGTTGGCATTCACCCCAACGATATCTGTCAGGACTAAAGATTTTTTAGATTTATTATATTCGTTCAAAAACTGAAGGGCCGTCTTCAAAGAATCAAGATCAAGATTAAAAGAATCGTTGATAATGATATTGCCTTTTATTCCTTCGATGGATTCAAGCCTCATTTCGACGGCCTTTAAAAGGTTGATTTTTTCAACGATCTTTTTATTTTCAATATTCAATACCTTAAGGACGGTGATAAGCGCCATAGCGTTGGTTAATGTCGCTTCGTCTCTCTGATGAGCCGGAAAACTGATTTCTTCGCCAAAATATTCAACGATGATATTCTCATCCCTGGAAATATTGTTTTTGATGAAGACATGGTTTTCTTTTTTTAATCCATAAGAAATTAATTTTCTGTCTGCGTATCTATTTTTGATTTTTTGGTCTACCACCGGATGGTCCCCATTATAAATGATGACTTTGGAATCTTTAAAAAGTTTAATTTTTTCATCAATCAATTCTTCTTCGGAAGAAAAGTTGGCAGCATGAGCATTTCCGATATGGGTCAACAATCCGATTTGAGGATGGAAAATATTTTCAAGTTTTTCCATTTCATGCGGATGAGAAATTCCTACTTCAAAAATTCCCAGTTTATGAGAATGGTTAATCTGAAGAAGAGAAAGAGGTAGTCCGATCTGGGAGTTAAAACTCTTAGGGCTTTTTACCGTTGGGAATTCATTCCATAAGCATTGGTACAGCCATTCTTTTAAGATGGTTTTTCCGTTGCTTCCGGTGATTCCGATAGATTGTAAATGAGAATTTTCAAAATGATATTTTGCTAACTTTTGAAGGAAATCCACGGAATTTTCAACAATAATCCAGGTGATATTTTCAAACTGGGAATATTGATGTTCAGAAATAATAACATTGATCCCTCTGTCAATTGCAGCTTCAATAAACTTTTCACCGGAATTTTTATGCGTGTTGATGGCAATAAAAGCGGTATTTTTTATAGAATAGATAATCCTGCTGTCGTAAGCAATATTTTTGATCACTAAATCTTCATCACCAATAACCTGGCTATTGGTAATCTCTGCAATTTGTTGTACTGTATAGTTCATTGGTGCCCTTTCTGCTTTATTTTTTAGGCGAAATTGCAAAATGATAAAATGGCAAAGAAGGGGGAACAGTGTCTATTTCTCCTCTTGAAATTCTACAATATTGCTTTTCCGTTTCCCATTGATTGATATTGAATATTATATTTTATGTTTTTAATCAGCAATCTATGTTTTTACTGTTTATTTCCTTTTTGAAAGAACTTCGTCAATAAAAACACGACGGCTTACTGCTTCATAACTTTCGGTTTCTCCCAGTTCTACAAGATTGTCTCCCTGAGATGTTCTCATAGAATAATTGGCAAGATTCCCCGTTCTCTTACAAATAGCATGCACTTTTGTAACATATTCTGCAGTGGCCATGAGGTTAGGCATAGGCCCGAACGGACGGCCTAAAAAGTCCATATCCAATCCTGCAATTACAACCCTTATTCCGCTATTGGCAAGCTGGTTGGCAACATCAACAATACTTTCATCGAAAAACTGAGCTTCATCAATGGCTACTACATCACAATTGGAAGCCAACAGGAGAATTTCGTTTGGATTTTCCACTGCTGTACTGCGTATTTTGTTCTGGTTATGAGAAACTACATCCTCTTCAGAATACCGGATATCCAGTTTCGGTTTAAAAATTTCTACATTCTGTCCCGCCATTTCTGCCCTTCGTAATCTTCGGATCAACTCTTCGGTTTTACCGGAAAACATAGAGCCGCAAATTACTTCCATCCAACCGCTTTGTTTGGAATGATTAATTGTATTTTCTAAAAACATTTGTTAAATTAGCCGTATATTTTTAACATCAAAAGTAAGCAATTTTAATAAGAATCTTATTATGCAGAATATCCAAGATTTAAAGGAAAAGATTTTTTTTGAATCCATGAATATCATTGATAATCTGGACAAAATAAATAACGTAGACGAATTACTTTCCAAGCAAGATCTTGTAGATGAGCTTGCTAACAGGATTTCTTTTTTAAAACTCCTGGAAAAAAATATTGAATATTTCGTCCCGGAAGATCAGCATTCACATCAGGAAAATAATCCTGTTTCATTTGTTACAGGAGAACCGGAGCATCATCATGAACATCATCATGAAGTAACAGAAGAAGAAGCTATTTTTAATAATGAGCTTAATGAAATTGATGAACATGAAAATGACCATTTTATTAATGAAGCTGACGAAGAAGCGATATTCAATAACCAGTTGAATGAGATTGTTGAAAATGAATTCCACGAAAACATTATGAGCTTTGTGGAAGAAAATAATGAAGGGAAACTATCGGAAAACAGTCAGACACAATCTTCCCATGAAACTACTGAAGAAGAGGCGGTTTTTAATAATCAACTGAATGAAATTGAAAATGAACCTTCGATAGAGACCCATGAGCCTGTCATCCATTTTGTGGAGGAGGAAAAGATCCTTGCCGATGCTCAACCGGATTCTGATGAAGATATCAATGAAGATATGTTTAATGATGAAGTGACAGAAGAAGAAGCAATATTCAATAATCAACTGAACGAAATCGATGAAGAAGAAGTTTCTGAGGACGAAAAGAAAGAAGAAGTAGACCATTCTGCTGCTGGTAATGTTAAAGAAAACAGTGTGACTGAAAGAATTCCTAGCATTTTCGATACAGAAATGCTGGAAGACGAAATGCTGATTGAAGAGGATGAAGAACAGTTTATAACTTCAACATTTTCAATAGAGCAGGGAGAAATGGCTACGGAAACCTCTAATGTAGATAATGTTCTGAATGAAATTAAAAATGATCATTCCGAAGAATATAAAAATGAAGAAAGTGTACTGGCGGAAGTGTATGACAGAAGGAAAATTGTGGAAATAGATAAGCCAGTTCCTGAAGAAACAGATAAACACCCTTCTGATGAAAGCTTTGAAAATCTGGAAGACTATCATCAGGAGAAAAAAATAAAATTATCCAATATCAAAGGATTGAAAGCTGTTCAGTCCCTGTTTGATGATGATCCTCTAGAAAGAGAAATACCAAAAGAAACTCAGGAGCCGGTTATAAAAGAAGATACTGGCAGCATCCTGAAATCTAATATTCCAACGAATTTGATGGAAGCGGAAAAGCAGAAACCGGAGTTTAAACTAGATCTGAATGACAGAATTGCTTTCTCAAAAATGTTGTTTGAAGGAAGCCAGACGGATCTGAATGATACAGTAGCTCAGCTGAACCATTTTAAAACATTGGAAGAAGCAAAAGAATATCTGAGCGACCTTTATTACGAAAGAAAATGGAGTAAGGTGGATGAGTATGCACAGAGACTTTGGATATTGGTGGAAAATAAATTCTTATAATTTTGAGCGGAATCTTATATTTTGTTCCTACACCTGTTGGGAACCTTGAAGATATGACTTTCAGGGCTGTGAATGTCCTGAAAGAAGTTGATTATATTTTATGTGAAGACACGAGAACTTCCGGAATACTTTTAAAGCATTTCGAGATTTCCAAGCCTTTAAAATCTTATCATTTACACAATGAGCATCAGGCCACTGAAAAAGTCATTACAGACCTGAAAAACGGGCAGAATATTGCCATTATCACGGATGCCGGTACTCCTGGAATTTCTGATCCGGGGTATTTGCTGGCAAAAGCCGGTGCGGATAATAATATTGAAATGATATGTTTACCTGGTGCTACGGCATTAATTCCCGCGTTAGTTGTTTCCGGACTTCCGAATAATGAATTTTTATTTGCAGGATTTTTGCCACAGAAAAAAGGCAGACAGACCAAATTGAAACAATTGGCCGAAGAAAAGAAAACCATTGTTCTTTACGAAAGTCCACATAAAATCAATACAACGCTGGAGCAAATCAAAGAATTTTTCGGAGAAGAAACCAAAGCGAGCTTAAGCCGTGAAATTTCCAAGAAGTTTGAAGAAACTAAACGGGGAACAATCAATGAATTAATTGAATTCTCCAAAAGTAAAACTTTAAAAGGGGAAATTGTTCTAATAGTCAATAATTCTATTTAATTTTTCTTGAAAAAAATAATTCTGGTTTTGTGCTCTGCTTTTTGTTCAGCACAAACAAATCAGTATATGAAGGTACTCTTATCCAAAAAAACGGGAAAGGAGGTAACTTCTTATGCAGACGGATATGGAACAACCTATGACCTCAATTCGAAAAAGCTGGGAATTGTAGATTCATTAGGGACAATTACTTTTGAATCTCCTTATAAAGGGGGTATTTCTCATGTTTTTAAAAACAGATTTGTTCTGTATTCTGATGAAACGGGAAATAATAGAAAATCTGCCATTATTGATGAAAAAGGAAATGAAATTATTCCTTTGGATCTGCAGGATTTCAATACTCCATGGAGGCATAAAGAACGTATCATTTGTACCAAACATGATAAAGAAGCTGTTTATGATTATCAGGGAAAAGTGATTATTCCTGATTCATATAAAATACGGTTCAGTGGAAAGAACCGTTTCTTTGTTTTAAAGGAAAAAAAATGGTTTTTATACGATCTGGACGGAAAGCAGATCAGCGATAGGGAATTTAAGGATGATTATAGTTTTGAAGATGGGAAAGCGTTGATTATTAATGAAGATAATCAGAGTGAAATCATTGATCAAAACGGTAAAACACTGCATACTTTTTCACAGAAGGTTTCAGATATTAATGCCTATCCTTATTTAATCACCAGAAATGCTGCTTCGGGAAAATATGGCTTGATAGATATTGGTGGAAATAAGATTGTTGAGGAAGCCTTCACCGAAATTACCCCCGAATATTTTGGTAAAAAAGAATATATCTATCTGCGGAAGGGTAACAAAACAACTGTTTTTAATAAAAAGGATCAGAAGCTTTATTCAAGTAGTTATAAATATCTAACCCCTTTAATGAATGATCTTTTCAGCACCTATAATGATAAATCTCAAAAATCGGGTATCGTTGATCTGCTTGGAAATGTTGTTGTTCCTATAGAATATGATTTTATTAAAAGCTTTACAGTTGCCGGAAAGACCATTGTTTACCTTAAAAAAGAAGGGGATGAAAAATTGCTGGATGATCAACTTGTAAGCATCATAGATGAAGGGGTACAGGTTTTGGGATTTTATTCTCAGAGTCTGATTATCAAAAAACAAGACCGGTACTACACATTTTCTCCAGAAAACCGCTCAATGGTTGAACTTAAAGATATTGCCATGGTGAAAATGCAGAATACTGACTCTTTTAATCCATTAAATCTTTATTCTACACCGGTTATCTGTAAAAATAATGCTAATTTATATGGAGTTCTCGATGGAAAGGGAATGGAAATTGTTCCATTCGAGTACGAAGATATTATTGCATTTGATAATGCAGAGAACGAAATTGTTGTCAAAAAAGACGGAAAATATGGAGTGATTAATTTTCAGAATGAAGTATTGAAAGAGATTATGTATGATACCTATTTTTGGCAAAAAGAAGTATTGAAATTAGAAAAAGACAGGAAATCTGACTTGATTTATTTCACTAAATTTCGAAATAATTCGTTGTAATGTGAAAAAAATCATAAAAAACTCTTAAAAAAAGCAGGTATTTTATTCATTTAAATGTATTGAATAACAATTTATAATATCTTTGCACACCGTTTAATTCTGGTGCAGAATAATATCAACCAGATAAAGTCAGCTATCATCAGCTGAACAAGTTATAAAGAAAATAATTGTTAAGACATATGAAATTATTAGAAGGAAAAGTAGCACTAATTACCGGCGCTACAAGAGGAATTGGGAAAGGGATCGCTGAAATGTTTGCTCAACAGGGAGCAAAAGTGGCATTTACCTACGCAGGCTCTGTAGACAAAGCTAAAGAATTAGAAGCAGCTTTAAGTTCTGTAACCCAAATTAAAGGATATCAGTCTGACGCATCAGATTATGATGCTGCTCAGAAATTGGTGGATGAAGTGATGGCGGAATTCGGGCAGATTGATATTTTGGTAAACAATGCAGGAATTACAAAAGATAATCTGCTATTGAGAATGTCCAAAGAAGATTGGGATAAAGTAATCAAAGTAAACCTGGATTCTGTATTCAACCTTACAAAGGCTGTTATCAAGCCGATGATGAAGGCAAGATCAGGATCTATTATCAATATGACCTCTGTGGTGGGAGTAAAAGGAAATGCAGGACAGGCTAATTATGCTGCTTCTAAAGCTGGTGTAATAGGATTTACAAAGTCTGTAGCGCTTGAATTAGGTTCCAGAAACATCAGATGTAATGCCATTGCTCCTGGATTCATTGAAACTGAGATGACAGCTGTATTAGATGAAAAAAACAGTTCAGGGATGGAGAGAAGGAGTTCCAATGAAGAGAGGGGGACAGCCTGAAGATATTGCCAATGCGTGTGTATTCTTTGCAAGCGAAATGTCAGCATATGTTACAGGGCAAACCTTGAACGTAGATGGAGGGATGCTTACCTAAGAAATGAAAACAGTACAGAATATAGTTTTATTCTTGTCGATTATAGTATGTATCGGTCTGATTTACATTAGTTTTTTTAATGTATATCAGACCGATGATTATATATGGTCATATTCAACCCGAAAATTGGGACTTGTCGGGAGTTTCAAAGAAACATATATGAATTGGGGTGGAAGGTATTTCGGATATGGGGTAAGTATGTTTAACCCTGTGTTTTATGATCATAATGGGATTTTTCCCAAAGTCTATCCGGTTTTTCTTATTCTTTCTTTTATTGGAGTGGTGGCTCTCAATGGTAAGGAATATTTCAAATATGCATGGAGAGAATCCCTGCAAAAAGCGATAATGCTTTTTTTGTTTTATACCGTACTTTTAATAAGTATTCCGGAACACTACTACTGGATTACAGGGGCTACTATTTATTTTCTTCCTGCAATTTTATCCGGTCTTTTGCTTTATTTTCTTAAAAAGAACGAGGAAACAAATGCTGGTAAAGTTTGGTTTTACTTTTCCGTATTGTTGATTATCGTGCTTATGGGATCTAATGAGATTTTAGCCCTTATTTTAGAAGGACTTTTGCTCTTATTATATTTTCAAAAACGGAATAAACAATATCTTATCTTTTTAGGAGTCGGAAGTATTTTTTTACTGCTAAGTTTTCTGGCTCCCGGAAATTTCAGCAGGATGGGAGACACTCAGGAAGGAATCATAAAATGGGTTAAAAGGGTGGGCATTTTTGGTGCCAATACCATGTACATAGCTTTAAAAACTATTGTCGTCATTCCTTTATTTATAAAAGTTTTTGAAAAGGAGCTTACAACGATCCGTGAAAAAATACCATTCAGAAAGGCTTTTTTAGTTTGGGTTGTATCGTTATTACCATTACTTTTTACGGGATTCATCGTTAATACAATTGGAAGACAGTTTGAAAATGTAACCTTTTACTCTTGTGTTACCTTTTCCTTGGTTCTGATCTATAAATACGAAAAAATTAAGCAATTGTGGTGGTTAACCTTTTTAATTATCTTTATTCCTGAGCTTAAGATTTTTCCTGAGAAATACCGCAATTTTGATGTAGATTTCAATATGGCTCACATAACACAGGAACTCGTGAGTACCGATCTTAAGGGATATGAAAAAGAGGTGAATGAAAGAATAAAAATCATTTCTCATACACCAGGTGATTCTGTAGTGGTTGAAAAAATAAAGAATGTACCGAGAGTATTATATTTTGATGAAATGGCTTCTATGAAAGAGGATGAAACTTACGTAAATGATCAGCTTCAAAAATATTTTAACAAAAAATATATCCGAACAAAAGAGTAAATAATAGAAAAAGCCTTTAGATATGAGTCCAAAGGCTTTGTTATTTTTAATCTTTAAAAATCTGGTTCTCCTGTTCCTGAACCCTGATGAAAGTAGTTCTTTTTGAAAGTTCCTTAAGTTTAGAAGCTCCTACATAGGTACAAGTAGAACGTACGCCTCCTAAAATATCTTTCACTGTTTCTGAAACAGGACCTTTATAAGATACTTTTACTGTTTTCCCTTCTGAAGCACGATATTCTGCAACACCTCCGGCATGCTTATCCATTGCTGTTTTAGAGCTCATTCCATAGAAAAGACGGTATTTTTTACCGTTTTCCTCAATCATTTCTCCACCGCTCTCATCGTGACCGGCAAACATTCCTCCAAGCATTACAAAATCTGCTCCACCACCAAAAGCTTTAGCCACGTCTCCGGGAACTTTACAACCTCCGTCGGCGATAATATGGCCTCCCAATCCATGAGCTGCATCAGAACATTCAATAATAGCAGATAACTGCGGGTAGCCAACTCCTGTTTTTACCCGTGTTGTACACACTGACCCTGGCCCGATTCCTACTTTGATGATATCTGCACCTACTAAAAGAAGCTCTTCTACCATTTCTCCTGTTACAACATTCCCGGCAATGATAATTTTATCAGGGAAATTGGCTCTTGCCTTCTTCACAAATTCCACAAAATGCTCTGAATAGCCATTGGCCACATCAATACAAAGAAACTCGATTTTTGGGTGCTTTTTGATGATCAGTTTTATTTTTTCCTCGTCTGCTTTTCCAGTTCCTGTACTTAGAGCGATATATTGATAAATGCTTTCAGGCTGACTTTGCAAAAACTCACTCCATTCCTCTACAGTGTAGTGCTTGTGAACAGCCGTGATGATTTTATCCTTAGCAAGTTCCACAGCCATTTCGAAAGTTCCAACCGTATCCATATTGGCAGCAATCACGGGAACGCCTTTCCATTTCTTCTTGGTATGTTTAAAAGTAAATTCTCTGTCGAGATCCACTTCTGAACGGGATTTTAAAGTGGAACGTTTCGGGCGGAACATTACATCCTTAAAGCCCAGCTTTATGTCATTTTCTATGCGCATTTTGTAATTATTTATCAGAATAAAGGTAGTGAATATTATGAAATGGAGTATTTTTGAAGCTATGGATTTTCCTGTTACCTTTCACATTTTTGGCAAAACTATTCTTGCACATCCTCTATTTGAGGCGGTTGGAATGTTTCTTGGTATGAGATATTATTTTTATCTCAAGCGAAGATCCGGAGAGAAACTTTCTTTCAATATTTCTGCTGCCGTTTTAATTGGAGCTACGGCAGGGGCCTTAATCGGTTCCAAACTCATTGGAAATCTTGAAAATCCATATACACTATTCGAACATTTCAATATTCAGACGTTTTGGTCAAACAATACGATTGTGGGAGGTCTTGCATTCGGATTAATCGGTGTGGAACTTGCTAAAAAAATAGTTCATCATAAAGAAAGCACAGGAGATCTGATTGTTTTTCCGTTGATGTTTGCCATTATTATTGGAAGAATTGGCTGTTTTCTTACCGGAATATATGAAGAGACGTATGGTATTCCCACCGATTCTGTTTTCGGAATGCACCTGGGAGATCAGTATCTCAGACATCCGGTTGCACTGTATGAAATCGTATTCTTAATTTTTCTCTGGATAGGATTAAAGTATATTCAGGGGCTGAAAAAGTATTCTTCCGGTTTTCTTTTTCAGATATTTATGATGAGCTACTTTACCTTCCGGTTCTTTTTAGATTTTATTAAACCCAGAGTGGAAATTGTTGGAAATCTGGGAACTATTCAGATGGTCTGTATATGTGTAATTATTTACTACATTTATACGATTAAAAATACCAGATCTTTATATTTAAAAGATTTAATATGAAAACTTTAACCATTTTAGAAGTAGGTAATCTGGCAGGTGTGGTCGTTATGATCGTTGGGATGATTATTTTAGGAGCCCTCTTCATTTCCATTATTGTAACCGTGGTCGCTAAAATCATCTACGAATGGAAAGGGGACAGAAAATTCAGTAAAAAACAATTTATTCAGACCATGATTATATGCCTTTTGATCTGTGGATTAATCAGCGGATATATTTGTGGTGGTGGATTTTAAAACGTAGCCATGCCAGTAAGAAATTATACCTATTACGATTATACAATCAGCCTTTGCCCGGAATGTCTTAAGAGAGTCGGAGCAAAGATTATCATTGAGGATGAAGCTGTTTTTATGACCAAGAGATGCCCGGATCATGGGTTCTTTAAAACAAAAATTGCCTCCGATGTACATTATTATAAAAACATCAGAAACTATAATAAAGCATCGGAAATGCCACTTCATTTCGGAACTGATGTGGAATATGGCTGTCCTTATGATTGTGGCCTTTGTGTGGATCATGAGCAGCATAGCTGTCTTTCTATTGTAGAAGTAACAGACCGTTGTAATCTGACATGCCCGACCTGTTATGCCATGTCTTCTCCACATTATGGAAGCCATAGAAGTCTGGAAGAAATAGAAGCCATGTTTGATGTCATTGTAAAAAATGAAGGGGAGCCGGATGTGGTTCAGATTAGTGGGGGAGAACCCACCATTCATCCGGAATTTTTCAAAATAATGGATATTGCGAAATCAAAACCCATTAAACACCTGATGCTGAATACCAACGGAGTCAGAATTGCTAATGATCCCGGATTTGCAGAACAATTGGCAACCTATGCTCCTGAATTTGAAATATATCTTCAGTTTGATTCTTTTAAACCGGAAGTCCTGGAAGATTTCAGAGGTAAGGATCTTACAGCTGTCCGAATGAAAGCGTTGGAAAAGCTCAATGAGCTTAATCTGTCTACTACTCTTGTTATTGTCCTTCAAAAAGGTAAAAATATTGATGAAATCGGGAAAATTATAGAATTTGCCTTAAAACAGAAATGTGTAAGAGGTATTACGTTTCAGCCTGTGGAAATTGCAGGGAGAAACCGGGAAGATTCTGCTCATGAAAAGATCACCTTAACTGAAGTCAGACAGGAAATTATCAATCAGTTTCCCTTATTAAATTCTGATGATATTATTCCTGTTCCATGTAATCCTGATGCACTTGCCATGGGATATATGCTAAAGCTGGAGGGAGAAGTAATTCCGTTAACACGGTATATTAATCCCGCTGATCTTCTGAATAACGAATCAAGAAATACGATTGTTTATGAACAGGATAAAGGACTTCATATGCAGTTATTGGACATATTCAGTACAGGAATTTCGGTAGATAAAGTAAAACCTAAAGTGAATCAGTTACTTTGTTGCTTGCCAGATGTCTCTGCGCCCGACCTTGATTATGATAATCTGTTCAGAATTATTATTATGAACTTTATGGATGCTCACGATTTTGATGTCAGAGCCGTAAAAAAATCCTGTGTTCATATTGTCAATAAAGATCTGAAATTAATTCCGTTTGAAACGATGAATCTTTTCTACAGAGACGATAAGAAAACTTATCTGGAAGAACTGAGAAAAGAAGATAAAGTATTATTTTAATACAGTATAAAGGATTATCTGTATCCCTCTGTGGGTTTAATTTTTCATCACGGATGATTGCAATTATCTTGTTTGAAAAATAGGTGAAATCTGCGTTGTCTGCCTAACCCGCGAGAAATAAAAAGAAAGCGTGAAAGTAATTTCACGCTTTTTCTATCCTTGAATAATAGTTTATGTATTCTCTTTAGAATATTAAAAAACCATCGTTTCTTCTAAGGTTTTCATGTATTCGTATGCCGTAAGATCGAATTTAACAGGGACAATAGAAATATATCCGTTAGCTAAGGCCGTTTCATCAGCATCTTCCGAATCATCCATATTGTTGAAGTATCCGCTTAGCCAGTAATATTTTTTACCATGAGGGTTTACTCTTTCGTCAAAGCTCTCTTCCCATTTAGCATGAGCCTGTTTGCAAACTTTTACCCCTTTTATTTCTTCTGCAGGAAGTTTTGGAATATTGACATTCAGAACAATTCCTCTCGGCATCGGGTTTTCAAGAGTTCTTCTAACGATATTCTGAATATATTCTTTAGCTTGTGTAAAATCTGCTTCCCAACTGAAATCCAGTAAAGAGAATCCAATAGCCGGAATTCCTTCCACACCAGCTTCTACAGCGGCAGACATGGTACCGGAATAAATAACATTAATAGAAGAATTAGCTCCGTGATTGATTCCGGAAACAACAATATCAGGCCTTCTTTTAAGAATTTTATCCAGAGCAATCTTCACACAGTCTACAGGAGTTCCACTACATGAAAAATCAGTTTGAGGACCTTCCAGGCTTACTTCTTCGTAGCTTAGTGTAGAGTTAATGGTAATTGCATGACCTTTTCCGCTTTGTGGAGAGTCTGGTGCTACAACAACAACTTCTCCGATTTCATTCATAAAATTGATAAGGTTTCTGATACCTGGAGCTGTAATTCCGTCATCATTAGTCACCAGAATAAGTGGTCTTTCCATAAATTGATTTAATTTTTTAGTAAAATAGAGTACATTTTGCCCATTTGCCGGATGGAACAAAAAGAATTTTCAACACATCAAATGTAGCTAAAAATAAGATGTTATAAAACAGCGGATGTATGAATTTACTATGAAAATTTCTGCTTTGAACTTAATAAAACAATGTCCGAAGCAGGAAATATAGGATTTTCCGGCTCCGGACATGAATGAATAAGAAAGTATAAATTTGTTTATCGAGCACAGATGTTTAAGATCGCATCATGAATGGGATGTCACCTGAAAAATGAGTGAAAATAAAATATTATAAAGAGGTATTTCTCTTTTTGCTTTAGTCGAGGGGTTTTCTTCCTGTAATGATATTATACAGCACAACAATAATAGCTATGACCAGTAGGACATGAACCAAATATCCGGTGCTGATTCCAGGAATAATTCCTAACATACCTAATAACCATACAACGATGCAGATGACTGCGACTAACCATAGTAAGCTTCTCATAATAATAAATTTTAAAGTGATTTAATTAATTATGAGCATATTTTATGCCTTTTTAAATCTAAATTCTTTTTTGTGGTATCTGTTTTTAAGTATTTAAAGAAAATTAAAACTTTATCTGCTGAATAAAAAGAGTAATGGATTGTTTGTGATGTCTTTCAATGAAAGCTTCTTATCACAGGGCTTCTCAGAATTTCAACCGCTTTTTATGAATCTCTTTTAATAAAAATACTCAAAACTGTACGATATTTGTAAATAAGGTATTAAATTTGATCGTTTGTAACGACCCGCTACTTATTGCTACTCATTACAATACTTATTTTAAAAAATTAATAAATAAAGACAGTTTATGTGGAAAAATTTCAAACTGAATAAATTTTTACTCCTAATTCCATTAACCAGTCTAATGTTTTGTTTCAACTCGCCAAAGAATGACGATGAAAAGATGCAAACAATAATGGTGAGCGTAAAAAACACACTTTCTTATCTTCATTATAGTCCCAAACCTATCAATGATGCTTACTCGAAAGACGTTTATAAGCATTATTTTGAATTGGTAGATCCGGCAAAAAGATACTTCCTGCAATCTGATATGGATGAATTCAGCAAACATGAAACAAAGCTGGATGATTATATCAATCTGGGAGACTTAACCTTTTATAAACTTACCATTGACAGACTTTATCAAAGGGTAGATGAAATTGATAAGATCACTCAGGATATCTTCAGTAAGCCAATCAATCTTCAGGAAGATGAAACGCTTACATTAGAACCAAAACTAAAAAAAGTACCTGCCAACAAGCAGGAACAGTACAATGAGTGGAAAAAATTTATCAAGTACAATATCCTTCAGGAAATTGAGTCGATGAATAGCAAAGAACAGGCTCAAAAAGAGAAGAAAGACTCTGTTCAGAAGTATAAATTGAATGATACCATCAAGCTTAAAGTTCTTTCTCAGGATGAGAAGATTAAAAAAGCGACCGATGAAGTAAAAGATCTGGTAAAAGATACTTTTACGAGATTCAAGAAAAGAAAGAAAATGGATTGGTTTACTGTGTATATGAATGCATATACTGAAGTATTCGATCCGCATACCAATTATTATTCTCCGAAAGATAAAGAAGATTTTGATACCCAGTTTACAGGTAAAGTAATCGGAATCGGTGCTATTATTCAGGAGAAAAAAGGAAACCTTTATTTAGGTGCTCTTACGATAGGTGCTCCGGCATGGAAGTCAAAGCAACTTTCTGAGGGAGACAAGATTTTAAAAGTGAAATCCAAGCCGAAGGATGACGCCGTGAATGTAGTAGGAATGCTTTCTGATGAGGCAGTAAGGCTGATCAGAGGTGAGAAAGGGACTCCGGTAACCTTAACGGTTCAGAAAAAAGACGGATCGATTAAAGACGTAACGATGATTCGTGAGGAAGTCGCTATTGAAGATACATTTGCAAGAAGTATCACGGTAAATGCTCCGAACGGAAAGAAATATGGTTTCATCAACCTGCCAAGTTTTAATGCAGATTTTGAAAATGCAAAAGGAAGAAATGCTTCCGATGATATAAAAAATGAGATTATAAAACTTAAATCTCAGAACATCGAAGGGATAGTTCTTGACCTTAGGAATAATGGTGGAGGCTCACTGACGGAAGTAGGGGATATTATGGGACTTTTCATGGAAGCTGGACCTTATGTTCAGGTGAAAGACGGAAACGGAAAAATCCAGACTTTAAAGAATAAAAATGAGACACCAATATGGACAGGTCCGTTAGTCATCATGCAAAACGAGCTTTCTGCTTCAGCTTCAGAGATTCTGGCGGGAGTAATGCAGGATAACGGAAGAGCAATGATTATCGGGTCGCCGCAGTCTTTCGGGAAAGGTACAGTTCAGACATTCGTAGACCTGAACAGGTTTTTAAATACTGAAGATGATTTCGGTTCTTTAAAACTGACCATTCAGAAGTTCTACAGAATCACCGGTGAATCTACCCAGAGAAAAGGGATTGTTTCTGATATTCAGATGAAAGATTTCTTTACCTACGCAGAAGTAGGAGAGCGTTACGATGATTTTGCATTGGCCTGGGATAAAATTCCGCCAACAAAATTCCAGAAACTGAACTATTTCAATATTCAGGCTCTTGAAAAAGCAAGTGCAGAAAGAATGGCAAAAAATAGCAATTATCAGCTGTTATTGGAGTCTGCCCAATGGAGAGAAAAACTGGATAAAGAAGAAAACATCACGCTGAACATCAATAAATTCAATGAGCTGATGAAGCACAGAAAAGCGCAGATTGAAAAATTCAAAGTATTGACAAAATTTGAGAACGGACTTCAGTTTATCATGTATCCGGCTGAGGTTGAAAGAGAGAAAAAAGATGAAGCTTTCAAGAAAAAATCTGAAATGTGGATCAAGAATCTGAAAAAAGATCTGTATCTGCAGGAAGCAATGAATATTGTTTCAGAGATGGGAAGCAAATCATAACATAAAAAAAATCCGCTAATGAAAATTAGCGGATTTTTTTATTGTGAAAAAGAAATTACTTAATTTCTACACATCCTACTCTTCCGCCAGCATTTCCTGTAGGCTGAGTATGGAAATCGTCTGCCGCAGCATGTACGATAAGACCTTTTCCGATGATGTTTTTAGATTCATCTGTACAGCCAAGACACCATTTTTCTGTCTTGAAGGTAAGGGTTGCGTTACCACTCTGGTCAGCAACTAAATTTCCGATATCTCCCATATGGAAATGCTCTGCACCCCATTTACCAGTGATCATCTTTACCCGGATTCCAGTGACCGCCGGTAGAAGTTCCGTCTGCAGCAGAGCAATCCCCTTTTTCATGAATATGTACTGCATGGATCCCGGGAGTAAGATTAGTGACATCAAGCTTCATAATAACCTCATTTCCCTGTTGGGTAAATTTTGCCGTTCCTCCCGTTTGTGTTCCGCTCTTGGCGTTGACAGCGTACGTTTTTGTTGTTCCACACGAAGCGGCTAAAAATGCACATCCCGCCAGTAATGCTAATGTTTGTACTTTCATTTTTTAAATGATTTAAAGTGATTTTATGATAAATTTAAAAAAGATTTTCCAAAGAACTTTATGATTTCAGTCTTTTTTTCTGAAAAGGGAAATGCTATATTCTGGAAATCAATGTATTCCACTTTTTATTACAGAAGCTGTAAAATGAGGGCAAATAACACAAGAGAAGAATGAAAATTTGTATTTTTAACTTTCATCCTGTTTGGGAATAGAAGCCTTTAATTACAATGATATGATAGTTTTACATACCCTGATTAATGAAGATAAACATCAGGAAATATTAGATGAATATCTCAATGCAGTGCCGGCAGATTTTAAATCTAAAATACTCACATACAGAAGGTGGCAGGATGCCCAGCTTTCCTTATTGGGAAGAATACTTTTACTACATGGTTTAAAAACATATTACCATATTTCTGATCCCCAGATTGAGATATCATCCAATAAAAAACCATACATACAAGGAAACCCCGTTTATTTCAATATATCGCATTCAAAAGATAGGGTAGTGTGCGCTATTGCTGAGTTTCCTATAGGAATTGATATTGAGTTTTCAGACAAGGCAATTAATTATCTGGACTTTCAGTTTCAAATGACCCAAGGTGAATTTGAGAAAATTACCCGATCAGAAGATAAGACAGAAAGCTTTTTTATCTATTGGACACAAAAAGAAGCTGTTATTAAAGCGCATGGTGATGGAATGATGATGCCTTTGGATTCTTTTGAAATTATTGATGATGAATGTATTATTGATAACCAAAAATTCTTTACAAGAGATATTTTTATAGATCAAGATTATCGGAGCTATATCGCTTCTTCTGATGAAAACATTAAGAATACAGAACCTTTTTTAATTCCTGTTATTATCTGATCTCATTTTCTATGTGCTTTATAAGCAAATTTTAAATAAATAGACTGCCAGGGAAGGGATATCAGTAACTACAACTAAAAGTAAATTCAAACCTCCTTTCTTCTAGCTTCGAGCTCTTTTTACCATTCAGTTACAAAACAATGCCTTTCAGTAATTATTTTTTTACAGGAGGGCATTTTACGTATTACTTTTGACTCAGATATTTAAAAACTATGAAAACTCAAGGACAAAAAATACTGCTTCTTATTAGCTTTTTCGCCTTCATTCTGGGATATTCTCAGATAAAGATATCAGGAAAAGTAACTTTTAGAAATAAAGGAATTGGAGAAGTTAATGTCACTTTAAAAGATACATACGACGGGGCAACAACCGATTCACAAGGAAATTTTTCTTTTGAAACCACTGAAAAGGGGAGTCATATTTTAACTTTTATTCATCCCAAATATGAAGATGTAGAAAGAACTATTGTCATTGATCATCAGGAGGTCGTACTGAATGTACAATTGAAAGAGCAGATCAGTGAGATTGATGCGGTAGTGGTTTCTGCAGGCTCTATTGAAGCCAGTGATAAAAAACGGGCCACTGCATTACTTTCTCCTATCGATATCTATACAACAGCAGGGGCAGACGGGCAAATTTCATCAGCTTTAACCTATCTTCCTGGGGTCCAGAAAGTAGGGGGTACCGAAGGATTATTCATCAGAGGTGGCACCGGAACTGAATCTAAAATCTTTATGGATGGAAGTCTTATCAACAACTACTTCTCCAATTCTATCCCCGGAATTGCAGGAAGAGATCAGTTCAATACCTCTTTGTTTAAGGGAAATATCTTCTCCAGTGGTGGGTATTCTGCTTTGTATGGGCAAGCGCTTTCGGGAGCTTTATTACTGGAAAGTGTTGACCTGCCGGATCAGAGCTCCTATGATGTTGGCATTTCACCCATCTTTTTAAGTGCTGGGTTCCAAAGGCTGAGCGACGATAAAACCCATTCTTACGGAGCAACATTAGGCTACTCAATGTTGAATCTGATGCAAAAGGTCTTTAACTTTAATACAAACTTTATTGAAGCTCCCAAAGGACTGAACAGCGACTTTAACTTTAGAATTAAAACAAAATCAGGAGGATTTCTAAAATACTATGGAATGTACAACTCCAATAAAATGGGGGTTAAAACGGAAAGTTTGGAACCCGGATATGATTTTTCCCTGGTGACACTGAATGGTGCAAATACCTATCATAATCTCTCCTTCAGACAAAAATTCGGAAAATATCTTTTGAATGTCGGAGGTTCTTATTCATACAATAAGTCGGATCTTAATTTTTCCACTGAAACTGATGATGTGGAATCTGCTCAAACGAGATTGCTAACAGATGGAAACTACCTTAATTTCAAGGCTGTTCTTGAAAGGAAAATCAATAGAATCAGTGCTGTCAGAGGAGGTTTTGAATTCAATAATACTGATGAGAAACTAGACTTTGAGCAGGTAAACAAGCATTATAAAGATTTGATTTCTTCCGCTTTCGTAGAGACGGATTTAGGCTTCAGTAATGCATTGTCTGCCAAGATAGGAGTGCGGGCTGAACATTCTTCCTACCTGAATAAAAGTAATATTGCTCCCCGTTTCGCTCTGGCTTACCGTTTTACAAAAGACTGGACAACCTCTTTCGCTTATGGACTTTTCTATCAAAATCCTGAAAGTAAATATATCAACGGACCGGCCAACCTGGATTTTCAAAAATCACAACATTATATTTTTCAGGTTCAGAGGGCGTCAGAGGGAAGAACTTTACGTTTTGAGGCATTTTACAAGAAATATGATCAGTTGATTAAAACATTTAATGTTACCCCTGACAAAGAACAGAATCAACAAGTGCAAACGGCCATGAATAACAGTGGCTATGGATACGCCAAAGGAATTGAACTGTTCTGGAGAGATAATAAAAAAACGTTTAAAAATATTGATTACTGGATCAGTTATTCATTTCTGGATTCGAAAAGAGATTTCCTGAATTACCCTGTAAGCTTAAAACCAGGCTTTGCCGCAGAACACACGCTTTCCGCAGTCGTAAAAAGGTTCATTCCGGAATGGAAACTGGGGGCAAACCTTTCATACACCTACGCGAAAGGACGACCTTATTATGATATCGTTTCTACATTTGATGACGGGCAACCTATCAATTATACCAGAAATGAGGGAAGACTTAAAGATTATAATGCACTCAATTTCAGCATTAACTACCTTCCCAATCTTGGAAAAAAAGATGCAAAAGCATTTACGGTATTTGTCCTGAGTATAACGAATGTGTTGGGTGCTAAAAATGTGTATGGCTATAACTTTTCTGTAGACGGATCAAGAAGCTCAGCCGTGGTACCACCCGTTAATACCTTTGTATTCGTGGGAGCCTTCATAAGTTTCGGAGCAGATAAAACTCAGGATGCTATCAATAATAATCTGTAAAAAACATATAACTTAGAACAAACAATATTACTAACTTTTAAAATGAAAATAATGAAAAAATACCTTTTAAGCTTTGCTTTAGCTTTTATGAGCTTAACCGCTTTTGCACAGTCGGATTATGAAAAAATAATGACCGAAAAAATAGCAAAAATTGAAACCTGTAAAACACCTGAGGACTTTCAGGCACTAGCCAATGATTTTCAAAGAATAGGAAGTAAAGAAAGCTCACAGTGGCTTCCCCAATATTATGCTGCATTTGCATCCATTCAGAAAGGAAGAGTGATGATGAGAACCGGTAACATGATGGAAATGGATATTATCGCATCACAGGCTGAAAAATATTTGGGAATGGCACAAAATCTTGCAGGTGCTGATAATGCTGAAATTCATTTATTGAGAAAAATGGCGTATTCCCTGCGTATGATGGTTAATCCTCAACAACGGTATATGACGGATGGAGCAAGAGCCGGCGAAGAACTGAATATCGCAGAAAAACTGGATCCGGGGAACCCTAGAATAGCACTAATAAAGGCTGAAGACACCTATTTTACCCCTGAACAATATGGAGGAAGTAAAACGAAAGGGGTAGAGCAGTTTAAAGTCGCACTCACAAAATTTAATGCTTACAAACCAAAGACCTCTCTGGATCCTAACTGGGGGAAGAGTGAAGCGGAATACTTTATCAACCTGCCAGCTGAAACAAAAAAATAATCTTTACAAAAGCCTTCATTCAATGGAGGTTTTTTTTTCCGTTCAGGCATGAAAAATCACCGTTCGGTAAGAAATAATTTTTGATACCTTTAATAAAAACTAATTTTGGGCTAACAAAATGAATCATGAAGCGTAAATACACTATAATACTTCTCTGGACATCATTAGGAACCACTATGTTCTTCTTTCTGTTCTTTAACGAACGAAAAGATCTGTACACCTTTCTGATGACTTTATTGCTTTCAACAATGTATTCCTTTGTATTAGGGTTTGGAAACGGATTTATTAATGAATATCTCAATAAGAAATTCCCCTGGTCAGAGGCAACGAGAACAAGAGCTATCCTCAGTATTATTTCCATTATTATCGGCAATTTTATCCTAGTGTATTTCTGCAATTTTATGAATTATGTCGTGATTCAGAAAACTGCAACCATTGAAGATTTCTTTTCGACAAAATATGGGCTTACCAATTGGTTTATGATCAATATTGCGTTGCTGATTACTACGTTTCTTCATGCGAAAGGGTTCATGGAAGAACTCAGGAAAACTTCCAAAAAAGAAGTGGTGGAACAAAAGCTTATCGCCAAGTCTGCCAATGCACAATTTGAAAGTTTAAAAAATCAGCTTGATCCACATTTTCTTTTTAACTCTTTAAATGTTTTAAGTTCTCTGATCGACGAAAATCCTCAGCAGGCACAAAAGTTTACCGCCTCAATGTCAAAGATTTATCGATATGTACTTGAACAGAAAGATAAAGAGCTGGTAACCGTAGAAGATGAAATAGAATTTGCAAAAACCTATTGTGATCTTTTAAAAACAAGATTTGAAGACAGTGTAGATTTTAGCTTCGAAGTCAAAAAAGAGGATTACCGTGAATATGTAGTGCCGTTGTCATTACAGTTGTTGCTGGAAAACTGTATCAAACATAATTTTGCCACTTCATCCAGACCTTTGGTGATAAGGATATTTTCTGATGGCGATACGCTTTGTATACAGAATAACCTGCAGGAAAGAGAGCAGATTAAAGAAAGTTCTGGAATAGGGTTGGCCAATATTGTTCAGCGATATTCTTTACTTACCAAAAGGAATGTTTTTATTGAAAAATCAGAAGATTATTTTAAAGTAAAACTTCCGATGCTTTCCGCTAAACCTATACCTGTCAGTGTGGAACCTGATAATGAATCAGTAGCTTACCAGAAAGCTCAGAAAAGAGTAAAAGAGATGAAAAGATTCTATTCTAATCTTCTTTCCTATTGCATTGTCATTCCTTTTTTGATTTTTATTAATCTAATGACAGAAAGCAAGAACCATTGGTTTTGGTATCCGGCAATAGGATGGGGAATAGGACTCGCATTCCGGGCATTGAGAATCTTCGGGCTTGGGGAATCCTGGCAGGAAAAGAAAATTAAGGAAATATTGGATAAACAAAAAACACCCAAAGAATGAAAACACCTGACGAAAACACTATTCAGTACCAGCAGGCCAAAAAACAGGTAGAGCGGCTAAGAGCATTTTATATGCATCTGTTTGCATACCTGGTTGTTAATATCCTGATCGTCTTTTATAATTATTCTCAGCTTGATCCTGGAGAAAGCTATTTTCAATTTAAAAATTTCTTTACGGCAACCTTGTGGGGAATTGGCCTGGTAGCTCATGGTGTAACCGTTTTTTTACCAAAAGCCAATTTTGTAAGGAATTGGGAAAATAAAAAAATCAAAGAAATGATGGATAAGCAAAAAGAGGATAGATAATGAAGTTATTATAGCTTATAGTCAATTAGGTTATCACTCTTTTATGGACTTTTGCAACTTGTAATTTTCACTTTTTATGTTAACGAATAAACTTTTGAAATATGAATACCTTATCAATAGTTTTCAGCATCTCCATGGGAGCATGGCTCGCCAGTGAGTTGCTTTACAAAAACATATTAAAATCTGACAAAAAGGACAAGAAGGATAAAGATAAATCTACCCTCAATATTTTATGGCTTGCCATTCCGTTTTCTATTATGACGGCGGTTATTAGCTCTCAAAACACGGTGTTACCTATAGCCTCGGGATCATGGATATCATATGTGGGAGAAGCGTTAATTCTGATTGGAATTGTTTTCAGGTTTATAATTATCAGGTCTTTAGGGAAATACTTTACCGTTGATGTCACCATAAAACAGGATCATCAGATCAAGAAAGAAGGATTTTACAAATACCTCAGACATCCGTCTTATGCATTTTCCCTGTTGACATCGCTTGGCCTTGGCTTATATTTAAACAATTGGCTCTCGTTATTATGTGCCTTTATTCCTCCTTTTGTAGCATTCAGTTATAGAATTAAGGTGGAAGAACAGGCTTTGATAGAACAGTTCGGGGAAGAGTATCTGGAGTACAGGAGAAAAACTAAAAAACTGATTCCCTTTATCTACTAAGATCAAATTCCATCTGCTTTAAATAACCGCCCGTACGCATTATCGTTGCCATTTTACAAGGAATCCAGGATAGCTGAGGTTCCGTTGAACCTTAATTTTTACAGCTCAGTATTCATAATCTACCGTTCGGTAACATAAAATTTATTTGAGCCTCTTTCCTGCCATACATTTGTCTTAACAAAAACAAACAACTCAACAAAAAATTAAAAAAATGGAAACAATTATCAATAAAGACGAAGTGGCTTACAGAAAAGCATCAAGAAGAGTAAGAGAATTAAAAGGATTCTATGGAAATCTTACTTCATACTGTTTGGTTATTCCTTTTTTAGCCGTATTGAATATCCTGACTGCACCCCATTATTTATGGTTCCTATGGCCGATGATGGGATGGGGAATTGGAATTGTCGCTCACGGAGTCAGTACGTTCGGAATAGGAAAGGAATGGGAAGAGAAAAAAATCAGACAACTGATGGATGAGGACAGAAAAAATACAAAAACACTTTAAAATACAATAATAACTTTAAAAACTTAATACAATGGACTACAATCAGGCACAACAAAGAGTACAGGACCTAAAGAAATTCTACAAACATGTTTTATGGTTCGGAATCGTGGCTTTTATCATTTTTTCAGATGATATTTTTGAAAAAGGAATCTTTAATTTTTCTATGTGGGATGGTTCTGTTATCCTGGTAATCTGGGGAATCTTTCTTACCGTAAAAGCCGTAAAATTATTCCTTTTTGATGAAGAATGGGAAAAGGGAATCATAGAAAAAGAGATGAGAAAATCTAAAGAACCAACGAAGTTCTAAAAGATATTTTTTTTGATTACTTTTATTTCAAAATTTCTAAACTAAAAATCAGGAGCTCAAATGATCAAAACTGTCATTATAGAAGACGAAAAACCAGCTTCAAGGAAATTGGAGAGGATGTTAAGTAACTTCCCTGAAATTGAACTTGTTGCTAAAATAGAATCAGTAGAAGAAGGGGTAGAGTGGTTCACCGAAAATGAACATCCACAACTTATTTTTTCAGATATTGTTCTGGGAGACGGGCTTTCTTTCGATATATTTGAAAAGGTACCTACCAAAGGTTTTATCATCTATACTACAGCTTTTGATCAATACACCCTGAAAGCATTTAAGCTCAACAGCATTGATTATCTTTTAAAACCTATTATGGACGAAGATCTTTCAGGGGCTGTAGAAAAATTTAAATCATTTATTCCGGCTGAGAACACAGGAGGCTCTCAGGATATAAAGCAACTGATCAAGAAAGAAAAGTCAACCCTTTCCAGAGTCCTGGTAAAGATTGGCTATAACCTGAAAATTGTACAGACAGAGGAAATTAGCTGCTTTTTCAGTGAAAATAAAATCGTTTATCTACAAACTGAAGAACGTACTTATCCGTCAGATTTTACCCTTGATGAACTGGAAGATGTACTGGATGTCAAAAAGTTTTTCCGTGTGAACAGACAGTTTATTATCCATTCAGATTATATCAAAAATATTCACACTTCTCCCTATTATAAAGTTGATCTGGAATTTCAGCCTCAGGAAGAAATTACAGTAAGCCGTGATCGTGTGAAAGACTTTAAAGACTGGCTGGTAAGCTGAGAATACGATTCACCTTTTTAACCCAAAACTTATACACCATGGATCTCTTACTTTTTATTTTTAAACTCTTCCTCTCAATGTTTTGAGCCCGGTAATCCTCTTTATTGAGCGTAAAAATTACTTGCTGATTCAACAAAGTGATGAAATGCTTCAGTAATTTCTTTCTGATGTTTGTAAGTCAGAGGAAACGGAACCATATGAGAATACTCAAAGGGAAAGTCTTTTATTTCAATGTCAACGTTAATATTACGGTAACCACCTTGTAGGGTATTCAAAGCCTCTATGGGAGGAGCAACACTGTCTTTCTCCAATACATAAGCTTTGATTTGCGACTGAATCTGGCGAATTCTTTCCTCTCTTTCCTGCTGAAAATAATTGTATCGCAGCATCTTTTTAAACCAGCTTTCCTCAGGATGCAGATCTTCATTTTGATAATGCTTTAAGCGTTCATCAAATCTGAAATCTGAACTTAATAACTCTGTAAAAACAGCCAGCATTTTAATCGTAGACTGTGCATCCATAATGTATTTGGAAATGGGAAACATCCTATCAATGGTCATGCCGCCACAAAAACAAAATACCCTGGATTGGGTAAAAAACTTCTCAGGATCAGCCATTTTTATAATCAGAGAAAGAAATGAGCCAATAGAATACCCGAATAAATCAAAAGTGCTATCAGGAGAAATTCCCTTTATTGCATTGTTTTTAATGTCTTTTACCACCTCTATGATATCAGAATAGGTTTGTAAGCCTGACCAGAAAACTCTTTGTGGATGAGCCTCCAATCTGGAACTTATCGCGGCATTTACGTAAGAATAGTTTGTGTTTTCAGGATATCGTTTTCTTCTGAAATTGACAATTTGAGTCATCTCGTGACGGTCACTCCAACTCACTTCGGCACGATTCATATGAAAGGCAATAGGAAACAGAATAACGGCTTTGTGGGTCCTTTGCGCAAGCTCATACGCCCAGGGCAAATATTTGTCCCATTTCTTTTCATTCAGCCCATGGAAAAAGATAATACACCCTTTGGCTGTTTCAAGATCGGATCTTTTCAGAATATAATAGGTAAATTTCTTATTACATTCGATTTCAAAATCTTTAATATCAACAGAAGGTTGGTTATAATGTAAATAAGCATTTTCATTGATTTCAAGGGACAAACGATGCTCAGCACAGTCCAGGTTTACAGAACCATGTAAAAGGTCAGAAGCCTTAGAAACAAAAGAAACAGAATCAATACTTATATTTAAATCCTCAATTTCTACATGCTCTTTTCCGGAATCAAAATGACTTTTCAACAGATCATACAGCTCATGATATTCCATACTCAGATTTATTTGGTGGTTTTAATTAGAACCTTCAAATTAGATAATTATTGCGGCAGTCGATGGCTTTTTATTCTTTAAATGTATTCTAGGCATAAGAGAAAATAAGGAAGCAGACTTTATCTTTTACTGTAAATTTTTAATTTTTATTTCTGTTTATTGCAATTACCTGTAATCAATTCTGTTAGATTCAGTGTCTTCAAGTTGTTTTAAAATAGATTCTGGAATCTCATCACTATCCACAGGAAGACTTATCGAATCAGAAATAAAATTTTTTCTGTCCGCTTTTTGAAAAATCTCAAATAAAGCAATAGGCTCCTGATTAAAACTGATACAGGTACTTATAAAATGGAGTTCATGAAGCTTATAATCAGGATTTTTAAGTTTTTCCTTACTATCTTTTATTCTGGAAATAAAATGCCGTTGCCTGATAAAGGTATTGCTGTTCATGATAATAAATACATAATCTGAATAAGAGGTTACCTTTCCGAAATACTTATGATGATCACCACCACTTCGCTCAATAAAATACTCTCCTGTCGTTTCAGACTTGTAAATTTCCATCGCAGAACGCCAGATACGGTCTTCTTTGGCCATAGAAGGATTTTCCGGAAGATTTCTATTATAAGAGTACCAACAGCCTACTAAACGATCTAAAAGAACGGTATTGGGTTTCACATTATTCATATCAATTCTCAAATCATTAAAATTGAAAGACTCCGTATTAGAGTTGATGAAGTCAATATAATTTGAGTATCCCAACACTTTGACAATCAGGCTGAGTTTGGCGAGATTAGGCTTGCTTACTGCTGCGTTTTCGTTATTTCTGCATTTCTTTAGCTTATTAATCACCAGATGTTCGTACAAATAGTTGGTTCCCAAAAGCTCAGGGTCTTTTTTAATTCCTTTATTCATATGGTCATTGGTGATCAGTTCATTAAGTTCTTCAACCACATAAGACCATTCGGTTTTTGTAACATCTTCCCAGGTGTTTTTCTTTAAAAACTGCATGCTTAGGAAGTTCATGAGTTTCTCTAAATGCAGAATATCTTCCTTTTTCATCTTTTTATTTTATAAGACTAATTTAAGATTTTTATCAAACCAAAAAAGACTTAAGAAAGACTTTTATATTTTCAAATCAAAAGATATTTGAGTAGAAAAATTAAAGTAAAAACAATGGAAACCAAAATGTTATTAAAAGATGAATCTCTTTGGAACAGGATCCTCGGATTTTCATTAGATGCTCCGGATGCTGCTTTTCCTTTTTCAAAAAAGCTGGCAAAAGAAGAAAACTGGAGTTTGGATTTTACGCAAAGAGCAATTGAAGAATATAAAAAGTTTGTTTACCTGTGTTGTATTCTTCCTGGTGGAGCTTCTCCCAGTAAAATTGTAGATAAAGTATGGCACATGCATTTACTATATACGCAGAATTATTGGGAAGAATTTTGTCCTCATATTTTAAAAAGACCACTGCATCATCATCCTTCGAAAGGGGGAATTACAGAAAAAGAAAAACATCATAACTGGTTTGAAGACACCGTGGTAAGCTATCAGAAAATATTTCAGTACGAAGCGCCAGAAGAAATATGGAAAGAACTGAAGAAAAAACCGGGGCTTCAGTCCTGGATAAAAAAGATGGCTTTTTTCGCTCCAATACTTCTTCTTCTGCTTATGTTTTCTTGTTCGGAAGGAAATGAATTTACCGGATTACTTGTTACAGCTGTAGTATTTGGGACTATTTTTATCCTCGGAGCAATAGGAGCTATTATAGGAAATAATGAAGCTTCTGATCCTACCGGAAAGAATAAACACAACAATGATGGGGGAAGCTGTGGTGGTTCAAGCTGCAGTGGTGGTAGTTGCGGAGGCGGCTGTGGAGGCTGCGGAGGTTGTGGAGGCTGTGGCGGGTAAAAAAACGAATCCAAATGAAAAAGATCATCATTCACTCAGTTCCGGTTGTGATAAGTTTTATATGGCTTGTCACAGCATGTCAGACATTCAATCCGGTGACGCTAAAAGGTCCGGAATTTTTAAAGTTTTATCTTATCCTTGTCCTTGGATTTTACACCTCAATAGTTATTTTAAAATCAGTAAAAGAATCAATTTCATCCTCAACTTTTTATCTTATGGTCATGATTTTCGGACTGGGAATTGTCAAATTAATACGGGGGATTTTATTGGGCAAACCGATTGGTTTTTTGATAATGATTCTAATGATGGAAAGTATTGTAGGTGTTTATCTTATGTCATGGTATTACAAGGATAAATTGAAATGATTTCAGGGCAAAAATAAACCCGAAACAATAATGCTCCGGGCTTATCTATGTTAATATTTACTTTCAAAAATTATACAACGAACTTCTGAGGTTCGTTTTTTATTTCATCTACGAAATCACACCGCTTCCGATAAGTTCTTCATCAATATACCATGATGCAAACTGACCTTCTGCAATGGCAGATTGAGGCTCTTCAAACTCCACATAAAAGGAGTTTTCAAACTGATAAAGAGTCGCTTTTTGTAATGGCTGTCTGTATCTGAATCTTGCCATAACTTCCATGGATTCCCCATTTTGAAGTCTCATATCCTCACGAACCCAGTGAAGTTCAGAATTATCAATTTTTAAGGCCTTCTTATAAAGTCCAGGGAAGTGATTTCCTTCTCCTACAAAAAGGATATTGTTTTCCATATCTCTGGAAACGATAAAACAGCTTTCTTTATGGCCACCTATCCCCAGTCCCTTACTCTGTCCGATAGTGAAAAACTGAGCTCCCTGGTGTTTGCCGATTACTTTCCCGTCTGTTTTTTTATAATCGATTTTTCGCGATAAAAATTTCAGTTCTTCCTCTTTAGAAGAGAACGTCGGGGTTTCTTCCGAAAATAACGGAGAGTCCTTAAAAATTTCTACAATTTCACCTTCATTTGGCTTTAACTGTTGTTGTAAAAACTGAGGAAGACTTACTTTTCCAATAAAGCATAGCCCTTGGGAATCCTTCTTATCAGCCGTTACAAGCCCGATTTCTTTTGCAATTTCTCTTACCTGAGGTTTAGTCAATTCTCCGATTGGAAATAATGCCTTAGATAACTGATCCTGGCTAAGCTGGCAAAGGAAATAAGACTGATCTTTGTTATTGTCTTTTCCGGCAAGAAGATGAAAAACTTCCTTACCATTTTCATCAATAGTGGAGTTGACTCTTGCGTAATGTCCGGTAGCTACCTTATCGGCACCAAGAGACATCGCCGTCTTCATAAAAACATCGAATTTTACTTCTCTGTTACATAAAACATCGGGATTGGGAGTTCTTCCTTTCTCGTATTCAGCAAACATGTAATCCACAATACGTTCCTTATAAAGGTCACTCATATCAATTACCTGGAAAGGAATTCCAAGTTTTTGAGCAACCATCAGAGCATCATTACTGTCCTCAATCCATGGACATTCATCCTCTAACGTTACGGAAGCATCGTTCCAGTTTCTCATAAATAAAGCCACTACCTCATGGCCCTGTTGCTGCAGCAAATATGCTGTAACACTAGAATCTACACCTCCGGAGAGGCCTACTACTATTTTCATTGTATTTCAATTTTACGAAACTCTTAACGGGAGTTCTTAGTTTGATGCGGCAAAAATACAACTAAATAAATTCGTAAAAAAACCATAATTTTAAACATTGATAAAAACGATATTAATATGAATCGCCGCTATCTACACCAAAACCCATACAACGGCGAAAGGATTTAACCTTTAAAAAAATAAAAATATGCATATGAAAAAGATTATTATTCCATTGATGCTGACGTTCTCAGGAGCATTATTTTCACAAATTTCAGTCGGTGCCCCTGCACAGGAAAACAATAGATGGACCTTTGGAGGAGGAATCGGACTGGGCTTTGGTAGCAATAGCTCATTCTATTTACAAGCTTCTCCAAGAGTAGGATATCGTTTGACGAATGATCTTGAAGCTGGGGTAGTAGGAAGTGTTTCATGGCAGACCTCTGATTATTTCAGATCAACGATGTTCGGGGTTGGTCCTTTTGCGAACTATTATATCGGGAGATCTTTCTATCTGGGAGCCAATTTCCAACATTATTTTGTGAACTATAGAGATAAATACTACGATTATAAATACGACAGAGAAGAAAATGCTTTGTTTCTCGGAGGAGGATATATGCAAAGGATAGGCAATAATTCTTTTATGCAGCTGGGCTTAATGTACAATGTTCTGTATAAGGAAAGAACAAGTGTTTTCTCCAGCGGCCTGAATCCTACTATAGGTTTTGTGGTAGGACTTTAAATGACCAGAATTTGTAAATGTCAAGAAAATACATCAATAGCGATGGGCTCTAGCCCATCTAACAAAAAGCATTACAATCAATTGGGCTTTAGTCAAAACCTATAAAAGCAAAAAGCACCGGATTTTCCGGTGCTTTTCTATGATATCAATATATTTATTTATGACTGAGAAGATTTTTCGGCTGTTGTTTTCTTCGCTTTTTGCGTTTTTCCAATCAGGCCGTCTTTTGCTTCATTAAGATCAAGAACAACAGTTTCTCCTTCATTTAATTGTTTGTTTACCAGCATTTCTGCCAATAAATCTTCAATGTATTTCTGGATAGCTCGTTTTAATGGTCTTGCTCCGAAGTCTTTATCCCATCCTTTTTCAGAAATAAAGTTTTTAGCTTCTTCTGTTAACTCTACTTTATAGCCTAATTTTTCAAGTCTGCCATACAGTTTGTTCAGTTCAATATCAATGATTTTCTTGATATCATCCTGTACAAGAGAGTTGAAGATCACAATATCATCAATTCTATTTAAGAATTCAGGAGCAAATGCCTTTTTAAGAGCATTCTCAATGGTACTTCTGGCTCTGTTATCTGAACTTGATTTTTTAGCAGAAGTTCCGAATCCTACACCATCTCCGAAGTCTTTAAGATCTCTCGTACCGATATTTGAAGTCAGGATAATAATGGTATTTCTGAAGTCAATCTTTCTGCCTAAGCTGTCTGTAACGTGCCCTTCATCAAGGATTTGTAACAAAATGTTGAATACATCCGGGTGAGCTTTTTCAATCTCATCCAAAAGAACCACAGCATAAGGTTTTCTTCTTACTGCCTCGGTCAATTGACCACCTTCTTCGTATCCAACGTATCCCGGAGGCGCTCCAACTAATCTCGAAACAGCGAATTTTTCCATGTATTCACTCATGTCTATTCTGATAAGAGATTCGTCTGATTCAAAAAGCTCTCTTGCCATTACTTTAGCCAGCTCCGTTTTACCAACCCCGGTAGTACCAAGGAAGATAAAAGTACCAATCGGACGGTTCGGATCTTTAAGTCCGGCTCTGTTTCTCTGGATAGCTTTCACTACCTTTTTCACAGCGTCTTCCTGACCGATTACTTTTCCGTTCAGCTTTTCGTCCATCTGAGCTAATTTATCAAGCTCGTTCTTGCCAACTTTCGTTACAGGAACTCCACTCATCATAGAAACCACTTCAGCTACATTTTCCTCAGTTACGGTTTCTTTTTTCTCTTTTACATCCTTATCCCACTTTTCCTGAGCCGCATTCAGTTCCATCTGAAGACGTTCTTCCTCATCTTTAAGCTTTCTTGCTTCAAGGTAATCCTGAGCTTTTACGGCTTTTTGTTTCAGTTCTTTGATATCTTCAATTTTCTTCTCGAAATCTATGATTTCTGTAGGAACTTTCATGTTCTTAATATAAACACGGGAACCTGCTTCATCCATCGCATCAATCGCTTTGTCCGGTAAGAAACGATCCGTAATATATCTTGATGTCAAATTGACACATGCTGCAATCGCTTCAGGAGTATAAATTACATTGTGATGCTCTTCATACTTATCTTTAATCTGGTTTAAGATCTGAATAGTTTCATCAATAGAAGTTGGTTCTACCATTACTTTCTGGAATCTTCTTTCCAAAGCGCCGTCTTTTTCAATATATTGACGGTATTCATCCAGAGTGGTAGCCCCGATGCATTGAATTTCACCTCTTGCCAAAGCCGGTTTGAACATATTGGAGGCATCTAAACTTCCTGTAGAACTTCCTGCACCTACAATGGTGTGAAGCTCATCAATGAATAAGATGACGTCTCTGTTTTTCTCCAGCTCAGTCATGATGGCCTTCATTCTTTCTTCAAACTGACCACGATATTTGGTTCCTGCTACTAAACTGGCAAGATCCAAAGTGATCACTCGTTTTCCATAAAGAACTCTTGAAACTTTTTTCTGTTGAATTCTTAAAGCTAGCCCTTCCGCAATCGCAGATTTACCAACTCCAGGCTCTCCAATAAGGAGTGGGTTGTTTTTCTTTCTACGGGACAAGATCTGAGATACTCTCTCAATTTCTTTTTCACGACCGATTACCGGATCCAGTTTTCCATCTCTTGCTAAAGACGTTAAGTCTCTACCAAAGTTGTCCAACGTTGGAGTTTTGCTTTTTGCTGAGCCTAAGTTTCCTGCAGGCTTTCTCATTTGCTCAAATTCCTCTCTTTCATCATCATCATCATAAGCACTCATTTGTGGTGATTGCCCGGAATTTTTAAGCATAGTCTGGTACTCTCTTGAAACTCCTTCATAATCGATGTCATAAGCTCCCAGAATATTTGAAGTAGGGTCCTCATATTTATAAAGAATACCTAAAAGCAGGTGAACGGTATTAATTTCATTGCTCTTATATTGTCGGCATTCTAACTCCGCACGTTTAATGGCATGATCTGCCATTTTGGTGAAAGAAATATTGGTAACCTCCTCAGAAATAGGATTAAGACTTGCTGTATTTAGAGTTTCAATTTTTCTTCTGATTTGTGTTAAATCCGCATTAAGGTTTTGAAGGATTTCTTTTGCAGAGTTTTCCGTTTTTATAATACCTAAAAGTAGATGTTCTGTATTGAGAAATTCACTTTTCAGCCTTTTAGCTTCGCTTTTGCTTTGTTTGAACACCTGGCTCAAACCTTGTGAAAACTTATAATCCATAATATATCTCATTAGAATAATGGCAACGTTGCCATTTATTCATTATCTAAATTACAAATATTTTACCAAAAATCAATTAATGACTTTATGGCAGTAAAAAATTTTATTATCTTCTTGAAAATGATTAAGTTTGTTATCGTTAAAAAATCCTCATGAACCCTGAAATTACTACTTACATCGGATATTCGGCCTCAGTTTTTATTGTATTGAGTTTCATACTGAAAGATGTAAGAAAAATCAGAATTGTCAACATGATTGGCTGTATTTGTTTTGTCATCTATGGTTTCTTTAGCGGACCGTTGTGGCCTGTTATTATTCCGAATGGCTTGATCTGTTTTATCCAGATCTACCATTTAATACTAGGAAAGAAACAGTGATGAAGAAAAAAATAATCACTTCGGCATTTAGTAATCTGTATACCGACCAGAGAATAGAGAAGGTATGTAAAACGCTTTTTGATCATGGATATCCTATAGAATTAATAGGAAATGATTGGGGTGGCTGTGAAAAAATGGAACGTCCTTATCCCTTTTCAAGGATACATCTTTCATCTACAAGTTTAAAAACAGCTTATTTTGAATTCAACTGGAAGCTTTACCATGAGCTGAAGAAAAAAGCTGACAAAAACACGATACTTCATGCCAATGACATTGATGCTATTCTGCCAAATTATCTCATTGCCAAAAAACTGAATATTCCATTGGTGTTTGACAGTCATGAAATTTTCACGGAAATGCCGGCCATTCAAAACCGGTTATCACAAAAATTCTGGCGCGCCATCGAGAAAAGTATTGTTCCGAAGATGAAGTTCATGATGACTGAAAGCGAAAGCTATGCTGAATGGTTTCATGAAAAATATAACGTGAACTCCATAGTGGTACGGAATATTCCAAGAAAATTGCCTTCTATACAAAACATTCCTGACAATAATCCTAAAATAATTTTATACCAGGGAGCCATCAACCAGTCCCGTGGAATTGAAAAAGTGATCATGGCCATGCATGAGATTGAGGGAGCTTTATTAAAGATAGCAGGGGATGGACCTATGAAAAAAACATATGAAGATCTTGTTGCGAAGGAAAATCTTCAGGATAAAGTTCTTTTTTTAGGCAAGCTAAAACCGGAAAATCTTAGGGAAGTTACAAAAACTGCTGATTTAGGATTTAGTCTTGAAGAAAATAATGGGGTGAGCTATTATTATTCATTGCCAAATAAAGTTTGTGATTATATTCAGTCAAGAGTGCCGCTGGTGATGATCAATTTTCCGGAAATGCAGCGGATCAGAAATCAGTTCGAAGTAGGTGAAATGGTTACGGATCATCAACCCGAAACGATTGCAAAAGCAATCCGTAAAATGCTTCAGAATGGACGTCTTCACTATAAGGCAGAACTTGACAAAGCAGCTGAAGTGTTCTGTTGGGAGAATGAGGAAATGAAGATCCTTGAACTTTTTGAAAAAGCAGGTACTAAATAATCTTTACAAAATTGGTTATCTTTGCATAAAGAAATTTGATTTAAGATGACCATTAAAGAAAAACAACAGGAAATAATTGACGAATTTGCATTTCTGGACGACTGGGAGCAAAAATACGAGTATATTATTGATCTTGGAAAAGAACTGAAAGGGCTGCCGGAAGACAAGAAAACTGAAGAAAATCTTATTAAAGGTTGTCAGAGCAAGGTATGGATAGATGCCGAATTTAAAGAGGGAAAACTTTTCTTTAATGCTGATTCTGACGGAATTTTACCTAAAGGTATTGTTTCTCTGCTGGTAAGTATTTACAGCGGGCATTCTACCCAGGAAATTTTAGATTCTGATTTTGAATTTATTTCTGAAATCGGACTACAGGAATTCCTCTCGCCATCAAGAGCCAATGGACTAATGGCAATGACCAAGCAAATCAAATTTTACGCAGTTGCTTATCAATTGAAATCATAGTTGTGACCAGAATTTTAGCATATCGTTTTTCCGCATTTGGAGATGTTGCGATGACAGTGCCTGTTTTCAGAGAATTTCTGGAACAGAATCCTGGTGTGGAAATTATTATGGTTTCCAGAAAAAACTTTGGAGCTTTATTTGAAGGGGTTCCTAATCTTATTTTTAAAGGAATCGATGTAGACGACTACAAAGGAATTTTTGGATTAAGGAGGTTAAGTAATGAGCTGATTAAAGAATTTAATCCTGATTATATTGCCAATCTTCATGATGTTATCCGAACAAAGATCATCGATAAATTTTATTGGAGAAAGGGGCTGAAAGTTTTTAAAATAAACAAAGGTAAAGAGGAGAAGGACCACCTTACGGATGTCTGGAATCTGGATAAAGTTCAATTGAAAAGAACTGTTGAGCGTTATGCAGATGTCTTCAGAGAAATGGGGTTCAAAGTAGAGCTTTCTCAGAAGTTAAGACCTTCTTCAGTGGTAAAATCCGGTATTGGTTTTGCACCATTTGCTCAGCATAAAGGCAAAATGCTTCCTCTTGAAAAATCATTTGAACTAGCGCGGATTCTTGCCAGAAAACATACTGTGTATTTTTTCGGAGGAGGTAAAAAAGAAACGGAGACGCTGGAAAAATGGGAAAGTCAGATCCCAAACACAAAAAGTCTTTCCGGAAAATTAAGCCTTACGGAAGAACTGGCCAAAATTGCTGAACTGGAAGTCATGATCTCAATGGATTCTGCCAATATGCATCTTGCGAGCCTGGTGGGAACCCGATGTGTTTCAATTTGGGCGGCAACGCATCCTTATGCAGGGTTTCTGGGGTTCGGGCAAAGCGAAAATGATGTGGTGCAGGTAAAAGATCTCACTTGCAGACCCTGCTCTGTTTTTGGAGATAAAGAATGCTATAGGGGAGACTGGGCTTGTCTTGAAGAGTTTGATATTCAAAAAGTAGTCGAGAAAATCTGATCAAATGAAGCTTTCCATCTGTATCCCTGTTTATAATTTTGATGTCCGTGAATTGGTTTTTGATTTAAAAAAAGAGATTGAAAGCCATGGTATTGAATCTGAAATTATTTTGATTGATGATGGATCCAGGGCAGAGTTTGTACAAATTAATCAGGACATTACTGAACAGGTTACAAGCTTTATTTTTTTAAAAGAAAATATCGGCCGCTCCCGTATCCGGAATCTGTTTTTAAAATATTCTGCAGGGCAATATCTGCTGTATCTCGATTGTGACGGAAAGATCACAGAGAAAAATTTTTTATACAATTACAGCCAGTTTATCCAGCGAAATCCTGCAACCCAGGTTATCTATGGCGGAAGAAAAGTTGTAGAAGGGATTCCTGATCAGGCTCATTATTTAAGGTGGAAATTTGCTGTAGAAAGAGAAAATCTGCCTGTAGAACAACGCAGGATCAAACCGTTTTTAAGTTTTCAAACGAATAATTTTGTAATTCAACGGGATGTTCTTCAAAAAGTTGGTTTTAATCCGGACTTCAGACAATATGGTTATGAAGACCTTCTTTTTGCAATGGACCTCAAATCTCAAGGGATAAAGATTGACCATATTGATAATGCCATTCTGAATAATGATCTCGAAGCAAATGCGGTTTATCTTGGTAAGGTAGAAGAATCTGTGGATAGCCTTTCTGCAATGATTAAGGATGAAAGTCTCAAATCAAAGTTATCAGAAGTAAAACTTGTAAGAATATATCATAAGCTTAATAAGACGCCTTTTAACGCTGTTTTTTTAGGATTATTCTCAATAGGAGAGGGATTGGTTAGGAAAAAGCTTTTAAAAGGAAATATCAGCCTCCGTTATCTTGATTGTTATAAACTGGGACTGCTCTTAAGAAAAATGAAATAAACTGGTCTTTTTTAGATAGCAGTATTAAATAAAAAAATCTCTCAGAAATCTGAGAGATTTTTTGTGGGTCCTGAGGGATTCGAACCCCCGACCCTCTGGGTGTAAACCAGATGCTCTGAACCAACTGAGCTAAGAACCCGAATTTTTTTGAAAGGTTTCGTTTCCTTTTCTGTGGGTCCTGAGGGATTCGAACCCCCGACCCTCTGGGTGTAAACCAGATGCTCTGAACCAACTGAGCTAAGAACCCTCTAGACTTGTTCTCTTGTTTAGAGTGGTGCAAATATACGACTTATTCTGTAATCTCCAAATTTTTTTCTAAAAATTCTCCCACAACAAAGTTGCTTCCGCCAATAAAAATCATTTCTTCATTTGTACATCGCTCTTTTGCAGAAAGATACGCTTCCTGTACAGAATTAAAAATTTTATAAAAAATTTTTGCCTCTTTGAGCAGATCTTCATAATCTTCGGGATGTCTTCCCCTGTTGATGGATGGTTTCGCAAAATAGAACTCGGAATTTCCAGGAAGTAATTCCATGACTTCATCTATTTTTTTGTCATTCACAAACCCCAAAATGACGTGCTTATGTCTGTCAATAGAATTTAATTGTGAAAAAACGTATTCCAAACCAGCCTGATTGTGTCCGGTGTCACAAATCGTAAGTGGATGTTTTGAGAATTCAAACCAACGACCAATGAAGCCTGTATTTTGATGTACATTCAGAAGACCCTGTTCAATGCTTTTCTGTGAAATGGTGAAATGTTGCTTTTTTAATTCTTCAATAATTCCCAGTACAACGCGGATATTCTTTTGCTGGTAGTTTCCCTTCAGGTCGGAAGCCAGCTTAGTATCAATTAAAGTAGCATCTAAAAAAGGCGCATTTTCAAGGGCTGCTTTTTCTTTAATAATATTTTTTACGGTATTGTTCTCATCTCCGGAAATAATGGGGATGTTTTTTTTAACGATTCCGGCTTTCTCTTTGGCAATTTCCTCGATGGTGTTTCCCAGAATATTTTGATGATCAAGCTGAACATTGGTAATCGCTGAAACCAGAGGGGTGATGATGTTGGTAGAATCTAATCTGCCACCTAATCCAACTTCGATAATGGCGAAATCTACCTGTTGCTGGTAAAAATATTCAAAAGCCATGATGGTAGTAAATTCAAAAAAAGATGGGCGGATGTCTTCCGGGATATTTCTGAGTTTCTGAATAAAGCCGTAGACAAACTCTTTGTTGCAATTTTTCCCATTGACTTTGATTCGCTCAGTAAAATCAATAAGGTGTGGAGAATTATATAATCCTACTTTGTAACCTTCTTCCTGAAGAACTGAAGCCAGCATATTGCTTGAAGACCCTTTTCCGTTGGTACCTCCAATATGAATGCATTTTATTTTGTCCTGCGGGTTTCCAAAAAAAGCACAAAGTCTCGTAATATTATCAAGTCCCGGTTTGTAAGCTTTTTGGCCGTCTATCTGATAATTTGGCATTTGTACAAAAAGCCAGTCTATAGCTTCCTGATATTGTTGGGGTGTCATCATGGTACAAAATTCTCAAAAGTTTTATAAAAATGAAACAATAATTTTTTTTAACTGTAACTTTTTTATATTTAGTTCGTCTAATATTGAAAAATCTTAATATGAAATCGCAGTGATTTACATGCACAAATATTCATGAAGCAGCGGCGGTTCCATATGACCATTAAAAACAAATAAACATCTACATAATATGAAAAAAGTTTGGATTATCGTTTTAGGATTAGCCTGTCTGGGATTAAATGCCCAGAAGAAATGGTCCTTAAAAGAATGCGTAAGCTATGCAGTGGAGCATAATCTTCAGGTTATCCAAAATCAATATAACAAACAATCTCAGGAAGTAAATCTTAAAATTGCCAGAAAAGGATATCTTCCTTCTGTTTCTGCAGGGATGACTAATGGAGTGAGTTTTGGGCAGCTTTCGCTGGGAACCGGGAGTATCAGAAACGACAGGTTTAGTAATAGTGCGAATCTTGGAGCAGATGTTTTGGTATACAACAACGGGAGACTGGAAAAGAATGTTAGGAAAGCCCAGTTTGATGTAGAAGCAAGCCAGTATGATATTGAAACCATCAAAAATGATATTTCTCTTCAGATTGCTCAGCAGTATTTAACTGCACTTTTGAATAAGGAAATTGTCAAAATCTCTCAAAGTGCCGTGGAAAATGCTCAGAAACAATTTGACAGAGCGAAGATCACAACTCAGGTAGGAACTACGGCTCAGACTGTTTTGGCAGAAGCAGAGGCTGCCCTGGCGAGAGAAAAGCAGAATCTTAAAACAGCGGAAGTGAATGTAGGAAGAGCCTTGTTTGCCATTGCTCAGCTTTTACAGCTTTCTGATTATAAAGGATTTGATGTTGAAGATGTCAATATACCGGAAGGGCTGGAACCTCAGTTGCAATCTGTTGATGAGGTTCTCTCAACGGCTTATGATATTCAGCCGCAGATAAAGGCTGCAGAGAGCAGAATCAAATCTGCCGAAACCCAGACGGAAATCAGTAAAACAGCATTCTGGCCAACACTTACAGCCAGTGCCGGACTTTCTTCTTTTTACAACAATATATTGAATACCAATGGTGGTGCAAGTGGAAGTCAGGTAAGCTTTTTCCAGCAGTATAAAGATAACTTTGGACAAAATGTGGGACTTTCTCTTAATGTACCTATTTTTAACAAAGGAATTACCAAATTACAGGTAGAGCAGTCCAAAATTAATGAAAGTCTTGCGAAGGTTACTTTAGAACAACAGAAGCAAACTGTAAGACAAAATGTACAGAAAGCACAGTTTGATGCTGATGCGAACTATGAAACGTACCTTGCGGCGGCAGAGTCGGAGAAGAGCACAAAATTAGCTCTTGAATTTGCTGATAAAAGCTACGCTGCAGGAAGAACAACCATTTATGATGTGAATGTTGCCAGAAATAATTATGCAAATGCACAGGGGTCAGTAGCGCAGGCGAAATATAATTATCTTTTCAGTCTTAAACTATTGAATTTCTATGCGGGAATTCCATTAAGTTTAGTAAAATGTCTATTCAATCGTTAGAGAAAATATTTACCTCAAAATACATTAAAATATTTAAGAATTTGGTTTTCAGAGTACTATATTCATATTAAGGTACGAGAAACAGGAATTCTAAACTGGGAGACTATCAGAAAACTTCCGGACTAATTCGCATGAAATTACAGGTCAATTCTACATTGACCTCCGCAAGCTTTTTTTCTTCGTGCTTACCCATGAGCTTGCTCACCTTGATTGCCTTTGAAAAATATGGTAGAAAGGATCTCTCCTCATGGAAATGAATGGAAAGAAACCTTTAGAAATATGCTCATAGAAAGTATTGAAGTGTATGATGAAGACCTTGAAACCCATCATTATCCTGAGGTTTTCAAAATCATCCTAAAGCAAACTTTCATGGCCGAGCCCCTGATCTTGTAAGGATATTTTCATACTGAAAAACAAGACTGATAACCTCCGTTTTATCGAAGAACTGGAGAAAGGGAGAATTTTTTATATACCGCAACGAAAAGTATTTATTGGAAGGTCTGATCAAAAAGAACTATCTTTGTAAGAACCTGGCTACTGGAAGGAAGTATTCTTTCAAGCCATTAGCTAGGGTAGAAAAATGTAGCTAAGAATGTTAAAGTCAGATAGATACTGTGTGATAATGGCAGGAGGAATCGGTAGCCGGTTCTGGCCAATGAGCACGCAGAAATTTCCCAAACAGTTCCAGGATATATTAGGAACCGGCCGTACTATGATTCAGCAAACCTATGACCGAATCAGTAAGGTTATTCCTAAAGAACAGATATTTGTTATAACAAATAAAGAATATGTAGCGTTATCTCACCAGCAGCTTCCGGAAATTCCTGAAGAAAATATTGTAGGTGAACCGTTGATGAAAAATACAGCGGCGTGTAACCTGTATATGGCTAATAAAATTGCTGAAATTGATCCCAATGCTACCATGATCGTGTTGCCGGCAGATCATCTTATTTTAAAAGAAGATGTATTTTTAGAAAAAGTAGAGCTAGCTTTTGAGGTCGCTTCAAAACACGATTATCTTGTCACTCTGGGAATTACACCTACAAGACCTGATACCGGATATGGATATATTCAGTTTGTAGAGAAAAAAGGATCAGAGTATTTTAAGGTGAAAACATTTACAGAAAAACCTATTCTTGAAATAGCCCAAAGCTTCCTGGAAAGTGGAGACTTCCTTTGGAATGCAGGAATATTCATATGGAATGTAAAAAGTATTCACCATGCTTTTGAATTATATCTTCCTGAAATGATGCAGCATTTTATGGCTTGCGAATACAATTCTGAAAAAGAAAACAGCTGTATCGAGACTATTTATCCGAAAGTTCAGAAAATTTCTATTGATAATGGAATCCTGGAAAAAGCTAAAAATGTATATGTTATTCCGTCGGATCTGGGATGGAGTGACCTGGGAACCTGGACCTCTGTGTATGAGAATACCGATAAAGATAAGGACGGAAATGCTGTAAAATTAAAGCATTTGCTGGCTTATAATGCAAAAGGAAATATTATCCGTCTAAAAAATAATAATAAGGCGGTAATTATTGACGGTTTAGAGAACTACATCATTGTAGATACAGATAAAGCGCTCCTTATCTGCCCTCGCGATAATGATCAGCTTATTAAAGATTACGTACTTGATCTGAAAAATTTTAAGAAAGGAGAGAAGTTTATGTAAACTTTTTGGTATATTTTCTATTGATTATCAAGCTATGATTAAAATGACAACCCAACTCACGATTTTTCTATTGTTATTTTGGGGAACCTTAGGGTTCTCCCAGGAAAAGAAAAAATTCTCAGATATTCCGAGTACTTTACAAAGAATAGATCCTGATGATAAAGTGGATTCATGGGTTCTGGTATACAATAGCTATGGCAAAGGAAAAGAGATTAAAACCTCTGGGGGAACCATTAGTTATACTCCTCAGTTTTCGGGCTTTAATTTATTTCCCGATGAAGATCATTTTTTTTATATAGCATACTCTCAAGGCGGAAAAATCAACTATGTTACCGACACAGAAGCTTTGAAAAATTTTGTTGGAAGGATAGACAATGCCCAGGAAGCAGCGGTTGTATTGGCTGCAGACGGCTATGTTGTGGATGAAGAATTTAAAGATCTGGCAGGGAACTACCATGAAGATCGTACCAATTATTATCTGGATCTGGGAAAACTGACATCTAAAGAATGTCCTTATCAGAAAACACATTATACTGTAACAATAAATAAGGCTAGTGGATTGGTTACCAATGTTAAAGACAATGGCACCTATATTGAGCTTTATAATAAAAAATGTGCTAATAACCCGAGACTTTTAAAGATCGAAAAAAAGGAAGAACCTAAGAAAGATGAGCTCAGAAAAAACACCCAACGCAGATAACGTTTATGAGACTGAACGTTTGATTATCCGCCCGATATCTCAGGAAGACGGGCCGCTTATTTTTGAACTGTATAATACGCCGAAATTTATCCGGCATATTGGAGATCGTGGCATACATTCTCTTGAGGACGCAGAAAACTACATCAAAAACAGATTTTTGCCACAAATTGAAAGGTTAGGCTATGGAAATTATGTGGTGATCACAAAAGAAGGTCATCATAAAATAGGAGGAGTGGGAATTTTTGAAAGAGAAGGTCTGGATATTGTTGATATCGGATATTCTTTATTAGAAGAGTTTGAAGGAAAAGGATATGCTTATGAAGCCGCTGAGAAGGTAAAATCGATTGGAATGGATGAGTTTGGCTTATCAAAAATCTCTGCTATTATTTCGAAGGATAATCTTGCTTCCCAGAAATTAATTGAAAAATTGGGATTGAAATTTCAAAAATATGTAACACTTCCGGGAGAAACCGAAGAGTTGAATTATTACGAAACAGAATAAAATACAATTAACAAATACTGAAATCGGCTGCCCTTTGGGCAGCCGATTCATTTTATAGTCAATCTTAAAATGCTTATTTTTTGATGATTTTAAGCGTTTTTGCCGATCCGTTTTCCAGTTGGAAGGTTATCATATACATTCCGGTAGTCAGATCCCTTAGATCAAGCTCTGAAGATGGTTTGAATGTTCTTATGCTTTTTCCGGAAAGATCATTAACCTGAATAGATATAATGCCTTTTACATCAGAAACTCTCACCACATCAGTGAATGGGTTCGGATATACAGAGATCTGGGTTTTATCTTTAGCACTGGTATCTGATACGGCTAAAGCGGAACTTGTAAATTCGTAGGCTCCCATATCAGGAACGGCGCCTCTTGCAGTTCCACTGAAATCTGTGGTCACCTCCGGAAGGGCAATCCCTTTATTGTCTAGACCCGGATTTGAAGAAGGATTCAGATGGAGATCTGTTGAGCTTACGAATACAGGAGCAATATTCAGTGAGTTTACGTTTCCTCCGAATCCTGTTTGTATATCTGCCAACAAGGCCTTATCCGAACCGATAAATCCAAGCGCAGTCCCCGCAGAATAATAATCATTATAATCAAGAGTACCAAAAATAGTATTTGTCGTCCCGGAGGTGAATATGGCATATCTGGAGCCTCCGGTTTTATTATTCGCGAAAATATTGTTTCTTACATCCAAAGCACCTGGTGCAGTAACATTTGTTGCGTAAACAGTGAGGGCTGATGAAATTCCTGTTTCAGAATTAGATGAATTCAGGTTTACCGTGTTATTATAAATTTTATAACCTGCTCCCGAGAAAGCATATATCCCAGAAACCTGTGCTGTTGTTGTTCCCTGAATATCCGAGATAACATTATTATATACAATAGTATTGGCTGCTGTAGAGGATGAACCTAATAGAATACCTTGAATCGGACTTCCCGCCAGGCTGTTCTTTAAACCGGATATCTTATTGGAATATATTTTGGCATTAGGAGTAGCACCTCCAAGGTAAATTCCACTGCTGTTGACAAATGTTAGTACACCACTAATTTCTGTGATGGTATTATTATAAACATTAGTAGAGACATTGGTTGCTCCCGGAGCTACCACAATTCCTGCTGCATAGTTAACACCTGCCCCTGAAGTATTTTTAGCAACAATGGTGTTTCCGCTGACCGTTGCATTATTGGTTCCTACGCCAAGGTTGATCCCCACCGAAGCGGCCGCACTAGCTGAAGAAGTTCCTGAATCCGGCCGTGATACCACAATATTGTTGTTGCTGATCGTTGAAGTTCCCCCAACTCCGGCAACATATATTGCATTCTGAACAAAATTGTTGGTTAATGTATTTCCTGTAATCAACAGGTTGTTTCCATTCCCGGCCGCAGTATTATTGGCAAGAACAAATAAACCGTTAAACCCTGTTCTTATATCATTATTTTGAACCGTAATATTATTGAAATAGCCAGCAGTTGTTGAGCCATTTGCTATGATAACGTTTGTCGATCCAGTTGCTGCATTCATAAGGATCGCATTTTTTACCGTTACGTTGGTAAGAGGTGCGGTGCTTGCTGCCGATCCCATGTACATAACAGAGGCACTTGTAGTGGTTGTATTACTAAAAGTAAGATCTCTGGTTGTTCCTCCGGCAGTTGTAGAACCGTCAATCGTTACATTGGAACCTAAAATAGACATAAGAGGACCAGTCACAGCCCCGCTGATGGTCGCTGTTACCGTAGGTTTGATGGTAATTGATGAATAGGTAGTCACTGCGTTCAGAGCAGCGGTTGCTGTCTCTGTAGTATTGGCAGTAATACTTAAATTGATATTTCCCTGATGCGTTCCTGAGTTGATGGCATCAAAAGCACCTTTCAAAGTGGTGTAAGTAGCACTCGCTGTTCCGGAAGTTGCGGTAACATTTACCTGCGCATTGGCATAAAGACCTAATAGTATCAGTCCTGAAAGTAGAGTTTTTTTCATTTTGGTTAAATTACTGTTTTTACCAAATGTATAACAAATAATTCAATTCGTTAGATTATTTGCATGAAAATTTGCTACAAAAAGAACGATTGATAAAATTAAAATTATGGTCTTTATGTGATGGCGACTTTGCAATGGAATTATAAGCGGATGTTATCCTTCCAAAATCTGATCAGCAGCAGTTTTAGAGGTTACTTTTTCAATAACTCTTGTACAGATGCCGTTTTCATCAAAAATAAAGGTAGTTCTCACGATACCCATATAAACTTTTCCGAAAGTTTTTTTCTCCTGCCAAACTCCGAATTTTTCAATAATACCCTTGCTCTCATCAGCGATAAGGTCGTAAGGAAAAGCAAACTTGCTGTGAAAATTCTTTTGCTTTTTTACAGAGTCTCCACTGATTCCCAACAATTGAAATCCTGCTTTTTCAAGCTTAGAGTAATTATCACTCAAATTACAGGCTTCTACGGTACAGGTCGGGGTACTTGCCTGTGGATAAAAGAAAACCACTAGTTTTTTTCCAATTAATTTTGAAGAATGTATTGTTTCTCCATCTTGATTGATTCCTTCAAATTCCGGTAATTTATCTCCAACTTTAAGCATAATAATTTAATTTTGTTCAAATTTAAGGGATACATGACAAAAAAACAAAGAGCTGAGCTCGTTCAGATAGAACTGGATAAATTATATCCTACCACACCTATTCCGTTAGATCACACGGATCCTTACACTTTAATGGTTGCTGTTGCGCTTTCGGCACAGACCACAGATAAAAAGGTGAATCAGGTAACGCCTGATCTGTTTGCTGTGGCAGGAACGCCCCAAAGGATGGCAAAACTGGAAGAATTTGAAATTAAAGAACTGATCAAAGAAATAGGACTTTCCAATACCAAAGCCAAGAATCTGAAAAGAATGGCAGAACTCCTTCTTGAAAGACACAATGGAATCGTTCCTCAAACCTATGAAGAATTGGAAGCACTTCCCGGAGTAGGGCACAAGACGGCTTCAGTAGTCATGAGCCAGGGCTTCGGATTTCCGGCTTTTCCGGTTGATACCCATATTCATCGTCTGATGACCCAGTGGAAGCTTACTTCAGGAAAAAATGTGGTAGAAACAGAACGTGATGCCAAAAAATTATTCCCGGAAGAAGTATGGAATAAACTTCACCTTCAGATTATTTTCTATGGAAGAGAGTATTCTCCGGCAAGAGGAAAAGGTGAGAAAGATTTCATTACCAAAATGATGTTTGAAAAATAATATTCTGACTGAGATCAACTTTTGTGTACATCATGTCAAGGTTTTAAACCTTGACATGGTGTACATTTAACAATCCAGCAACCTTCTGTGATAGTTAATCTGGCCCAAATGATAGTCCAGATGAGCAATAAGATGGATCAGGAAATAGTCTGTTGTCATTTCGCCTTCAAATACAACAAGCGGATATTTTTTTGCCAGATCATCTTCAGATAATTGTGAAAGAACCTGATCTACCATTTGGGTAGTTGCCTCAACTTTTTCTATAAGTTCAGCTTTTGGGATGTCTTTTGAAGAAAATTCAAGTTCACGCTGTCTTACATAGCCTGTATTGCCCAGATGTGTTCCTATGAAATGATTAAGATTTCCAACCAGGTGAAGACAAAGATTACCGGCTGAATTACTAATGTTTTTATCCGTTTTCCAAAGGTTTTCTTCCTTTTGATACGCTTCTATTTCAGTTTTCAATTTGTTTAAGTCCCTGTTGTACAGAGATCGTAGGCTTTCTGTGATCATATCGGTTTTTGTTTTAATGACTTTATCATGAATAATAAAAAAGGCATCGATCTTTATCCAATGCCTTCTCTATTATCTATTTTTGTTTTTTAGCCCAAAGCTCCATTTTCCTGTTCAGAACATCCAGAGGAAGGCATCCCTGGCTTAATACTTCATCGTGGAAGCTTGCCAGACTGAATTTTGTTCCCAGTTCTTTCTGATACTTTTCTCTGAGTTCACGGATTCTTAATGATCCGATTTTATATCCTAATGCCTGTCCCGGCATTGCCATATATCTTTCCACTTCTGCCACTGCAGCTCCTTCATCGTAAGAAATGTTGCTTAAGAAATATTTGATCGCTTCCTCCCTTGACATTTTTCCGGTATGAAGACCTGTATCCACCACCAGTCTTACCGCTCTCAGCATCTGATCACTTAAATATCCCATTTTTTGATAAGGATCCGTGTATACAATCCAAATTCAGGGCCTAATGTTTCACAATAATGTGCCCATCCCTCACCATACGCTCCAAACCATCCAAATCTCATAAACTTAGGAAGCTTCTCATTTTCCTGCTGCAAAGAAACCTGATAGTGGTGCCCCGGAATCGCCTCATGAAGGAAAAGAGATTCCATTCCTGAAGTGACATTAAATTTGGTAGGATCCGGAAGTGGAACATAAAAGATTCCCGGTCTTTTTCCATCCGGAGTACCCGGAATATATTCTGCACTGGCACTCGCTTCTCTGAATTTCTCTGTTTGTCTGATTTCAAACTTTGTTTTCGGAGTTACATTAAACATTGTTTTCAGCTTTGGAGTAATCTTGGTCAGGATACCGTTGAAACCGTTTAAAACATCTTTTGATGTTTTATAAGGCATTGCTTTTGGGTCGGTTTTTACAAAAGTAATAAACTCTTCAAGTGATCCCGTAAAGCCTACCTGTTGTTTTACCTTTTCCATTTCAGCACGTAGCATAGCTACCTGCTGTTGTCCGATTTTATTGATTTCATCCGGAGATTTTTTGGTTGTTGTCCAGCTTTTTACATAATATCCGTAGATTTCATTTCCATTAGGTAAGCTGTTGTAACCGTCTGTATCTCTTCCTTTTGGTAAATATTCCTTTTCAAGGAATACCGCCATCTTGGTATAGGCCGGAATTATTTTATTGGTAATTGCATTTTTATAAAGTCCGGAAAATTTATCTTTTTGAGCCTGCGTAAAGTTTTTGGGAAAGTTTTTAATCGGACCGTAGAAAATATTTTTTTCCATATCCGGAGTGATGATTTCTTCCGCCTTCATCTGAGGAATCATTTTGATCACCAGTTTTTTTGGCAACACCACTTTATTGTTGATGCCCTCACGGAAGTTGTCGGTGGCAGCATTCATCCAATCAGGAAATTTTTCCATTCTTTTCAACCAATCGCTATAATCTTTTTCTGTTTTAAAGGGTTGACTTCCCTGTCCGCTTCCATACAAGGGAAAAGTAAGGGGAAGACCCCCAAATTGGGTAAAAGGAATATATTCAGGATGGTAGGCATAAGCTTCAATTTTATCTTTTAACGTATAATCCAGTACATCGTATACTACCTTATCTTCATCAGAAAGACTCTTATAATCTACATGATCAAGTTGTTTTTGTACCGAGTTGTAAAAGGCAACTTCTCCTGAAATGAAATCTTTATCAATGTTAATAGGAAGCTGATCATTGTATCTGCTATCTCCCTGAGAGGTAGCATCCAAAGGATATAATTTAAGATATTGCTCGTAATAGTTAGACGCAATAGAATCCAGATTGGAAGGCGTTACTTTCGTAAGGGGAGAGTCAGACTTCTTACACGAGGCAAGAGCAAGCATCAGTCCCAGTCCTAAAATACTTTTTGACAAAACTTTTTTCATTTTCAGAATCTTTATGAAACAAAAGTAAGTAATATTGGGAGATCACGATAAACATATGGTCTGATTTTAAAAAATAATTTTCAAAATCCTTTTCACATTAAATCAATTTTTTATCTTTGTCTAAAAGGTTTAACAATCATATTATTACAGTTCTTTTTTAAGGAAAAATGAAAGGGATTTTAAAAATTTACCATCCGGAGGAAACGCTAAAATACAATATCAGAAATACTTATTGTAAAGCAGTCTACAGCAACCAGCAACACTTTTTAGAGGTTGAAATCATAACGGATGACAGTTTGGATCACGTAGACGATGATTCACTGCAGTACAACTTTCCGCAGCTTTCACTTGAAGTGTTCGATTTCCCTATCGAGTCGACGGAAATAGAAGGAAAAACTATCAAAATCAATGATTCTGACGAGGAAACTTACACAGAAGTAGATCTTTTCGATGATGAAGAGGCCTACATCTATGACAATGAGCTCGCTTTCGAAAGAAACGAAGAAGGAGAGCTCGAGGTCATCTGGAAGGGAACCATTGATGATTTCTACACAGGATCAGATACGCCGATTCCTTTTAGATTAAAATGCGAATTTAAGCAGGATGATATTGAAGTAGACGAAGATTAGTCTATATCTCTGTCCTTTTTGATACTGAATTTCTTTTCAAAGCTCTTTTGAAAAGAAATTCGTTATTGGTGATTCATAACAAAATTTAAGTTGTTTTTAAGCAATTTTTAAGAGTTCAATTCATAATATTCCACTACATTTGTCGTTGAAACTTTAATAAAATTCACATTAATGCTGTTAACGGAACTTTCACAGATTGTATTTGCACAAATCGCTACACCCGCAGTTGCCACAGATAATTTAGAATTTTCATTTTGGAAAATTATGTTCCACGGAGGAGCCTTTGCTAAAATAGTGATGGTTACCGTGTTACTGCTGGGCGTATTTTCTCTATATCTGTTTTTTGAAAGATTTTTCTTTATTAAAAGGCTTTCATCAAAGACAGATTCCAATTTCATGAACAATATCGAAGATTTTATCAAAGCAGGTAAAATTGAAGCCGCCAGTGATTATTGTAAAACACAGAACTCACCGGAAGGAAGAATTCTTGAAAAAGGAATCTCAAGATTAGGAAGACCCGTTTCAGATATTGTAAGTGCCATGGAAGCACAGGCTCAGGTAGAAGTGGCCAATATGGAGAAAAACCTGAATCTATTAGCTGTTGTTCCAAGTATTGCCCCGATGTTGGGACTTTTAGGAACGGTTATCGGGATGATTATCGCGTTCTTTAACTTGTCACATGCTACGGGATCATTCTCGCCAAAAACACTTTCTGAAGGTATTTATACTGCCCTGGGACAAACAGCCGTCGGTCTTGCGGTTGCTATTCCTGCCAACTTCTGTTATAATATTCTTTTGACAAGAATCGACAAGTTTGTATTGAAGGCTCAGAATATGTCTGGAGAGTTTTTAGACTTAATCAACAAACCTTTATAAATCTTTCTTATGAAATCGCTGTCAGGAATGATGACGTAAGCGATTCCATCTGACCATTAATAATAGTAGAATAAACAGATGAAAATTCAGAGAAGAAATAAAGCGAATCCGGAATTCAGTTTAGCAGCGATGACTGACGTTATCCTGTTGATGCTGATTTTCTTTATGATAACATCTTCTGCCGCCAATCAGAGCGCCATTGATGTAAATCTTCCTAAAGCAGGAGCTACAGACGACAGTATTCCTAATCCGGTGACGGTAAGTATCAAACCGGATGGTTCATTTTTTGTGGATGATAATCCTGTAAACAGAGGAGAACTGGAGCAGATTATCGTTAATAAACTGGCAAACCAGCCCAATAAATCATTTACCATCAGAGCAGATGAAAATACGCTGCACAAAGATGTAGTTTTTGTAATGGAAATTGCCGAAAAAAATAAATTTAACATCGCCATTGCGACAGTTAAAGATAAATAAGGAAAGAATCAATATCAAAGATGAGAAGCTATACAGCAAATAGAAATGAAGAAAATAAGGATAGAGTAAAGAGTGCTTTGCTTTCTATTCTGATCTGGGCTGCCATTTTGCTTTTTGTTTTTTTATATAAATTAAAACCTGAACTGGATAAAGATCCCTGAAGTGGTAACTACCATGCTGGTTAACTTCGGAGACAACCGAAACGGAAAAGGTGTTGAAGAACCCGCAGAACAACCCGGAAGTTTAGCCGCTGCAACAGAGGAAGTAACGCCAGAACCGGCTGAAACTCCGGTGCCGGAAACAAAAACAGTTGTAAAGCCTGAACCTGCTCCTGAGCCGAAGAAAGTGGAGGCCAAGGAAAAGATTATCACAGGAAACAGTTCAAAAAATGCGGTTCCTAAAAAAGAGGAATCAAAAAAGGCCGAAAAGAAAGAAGCAACGAGTACCAATGCTTCAAAAAATACTAAAAAATCCGGAGCAACTACCGCCAATTCTAAAACCGGAAACGGAGACGGAAAAGGAAATGCCGCTATCGGTAACCTGATCAAAGGACGAGGAACAAAAGCCGGAAGCCAGGGAACAGGAGACGGTATTGGAAATGCCGGTGATCCTTTGGGAGGAGACGGAAATGGTGATAGCAAAGTGGGAATCGACAGGAAACTGGTAGGATATATTCCCGGAACCATGGGAAGAGGAGGAGCACAGCCTTCTCACAGTTGTACAGCCAGTGGCTCAATTACCATTGCGTATACGGTTGATAAAGCCGGAAATGTGGTTTCAGCAAGAAGATCGGGAGGTGTTTCAGATCCTTGCGTATCATCCACTTCAATAGCCTGGGTGAAGAAATATGTAAAAGCAGAGAAAGCCAATACATCTTCCACCGGATCTTATAAAATTACTTTCTAGAAGAATATAAAGATTGCTGGAAGCTGGAAGAAGGAGGCTGGAAGCAACTTTTTGTCATAATGTAAGTATTTCTGCGTAAAGCATTAAACATACAGTTGTTCTCTGAGATTCTTATAACTTTTTCCATCTCCCAGCTTCAAACCTTACTACATAAAAAAACACTTTATTCAAGTGCTTTTTTTAATTCGTTTATTCTGTTGATGACTGGTAGGGCAAAGATCCCGCTTGTCTGTAAATACAGCTCGTAAAAGGTTTTTGCTTTATCCTGAAAATCTTTGTTGGGCTCCTGCCTGCTTTTAAAATAGAAAAGATTTCCAAGCATTTCGTAATAATCTTTACGATCTCTTTCCTGTCTCTCATTAACCAAAGCGATCATTTCTTCTTTTGTCATCGAAGAAACTTCTGTAAAGCTCATCTTGAAAATATCTCTCATCAATGTATCAAAATCCAGTTCTTTCTGCATTAAACTTTCTTCAGGTTTGTCTAAAATAAGTTTTTCCAATGCCTGTGTAAGCTGACGGATGAGTCTTAGGGTAAATTCTTTATCGGTTATCATAATGGGTAATTTTGTTGCTAGTTGCTAGTTGCTAGTTGCTAGTTGCTAGTTGCTAGTTGCTAGAGGTTGGTTATGTACGCCAGTTTAATTGGACGTATCTTATAAAATTATTTATTTTTCCTCCAAGTAGTTTATATTGTTCTGATTTTTCTTTCAAATTAATGCTTAATTCTGGATAAAGTCTTGTGATCTTTGATAAATGACATACTGTTTCATCACAACTTGCTTGAGAATAGGTTAGAAACCTGATAAAATCTCCTTTATAAATCTTTCTTCCATATCCTTCCACAATATTGGTAACAACAGAATCTGAAGAACGTCTCAATTGGCTGCCAAGTTCATATAGTTCATATTTTGGTAGTTGAAGCGAAAGCTGGTGTGTTTCTATAAACAACTCAAAGGCAATGTTATAAATGTCAAGTTTTTCGTAGCTCATAATATGTATTTTAACGATAAAAATAACAAGTAACTGCCAACTAGCAACTTTAATTAAGCAAAAAAGAGATAGGCCAACGCAATTGAGGTAATAATACCAACCAGATCGGCCAGAAGCATAGCAATTACCGTGTATCTAGTATTCTTTACGGCTACGGCACCAAAATATACAGCAATCACGTAAAATGTCGTATCTGAGCTTCCCTGAAGAACGGCGGCTAATTTACCCTGAAAGCTGTCTGCTCCAAAAGTAGCCATCGTGTCTACCATCATTCCTCTTGCACCGGAACCGGACAGAGGTTTAATTAATGCTGTCGGTAGCCCGTCCACAAATCTTGGGTCGAGGCTGGCTGCATTGGCAATCCATTTCATTCCGTTAATCAGTACATCGAATACGCCGGAAGTTCTTAACATGGAAATAGCGATCAGCATTCCTACCAGATAAGGGATGATTTTTACGCAGGTTGTAAACCCTTCTTTTGCCCCTTCAATAAAAGCATCAAAAACGTTGATCTTTTTATAAACAGCTCCAAGTACAATAGCGAGGAAAATAAAGAGAATTAGCCCGTTACTTAAAACTTTACTGAAATCATCCAGTTCATCTTTACTCAGCTGTACCAGATAGACCACCAATAAGGCGATAATGGCTGAAATTCCTCCTACATAGGCAATAACCACAGGACGAAGAAGATTGATCTTCTGATATAAAGAAACAATAATCATGGCTGCCAGTGTTGCCGTAAAGGTAGCAATCATACAGGGAAGAAAGATATCTGTAGGGGTTTTGGAACCCATTGAAGCTCTTATGGCGATGATAGACACAGGGATCAGGGTCATTCCTCCGGCGTGAAGGCAGAGAAACATGATCTGTGAATTGCTGGCGGTGTCTTTATTTGGGTTTAAAGTCTGAAGACTTTCCATGGCTTTTAAACCGAATGGGGTAGCAGCATTATCCAAACCAAGGAGATTGGCACTGAAATTCATCAGCATATGTCCGAAAGCCGGGTGGTTTTTAGGGATATCCGGAAAGAGTTTTGAAAAGAAAGGCTGGATAAACCGGCTTAAAAGGTTAATACCTCCTGCTTTTTCAGCAATACTCATGAATCCCATAAACAGGGTCATGATTCCGATCAGTCCAAGACAAATTTTTACAGCGGTTTCGGAGGTTCCGATGACACCATCTGCTTCCTGAACACGATATACTTTTACATTTTGTTGTAAAGAATCGGTTGTTTTATAATGGATTCTGCCATCAGCAAAATCTGTTTTTTTCATCAAACTGTCTTTTATAACAGGAGAAACCGCGGCTATGGGTTGTGTTGCAATCTGCACGGTATCACCGCCTTTTCCCACCACCATATCATTGAAAATGGTTTTGTAGTTGCTTGATGAAATGTATTTTATACTGGCAATGGCAATGGCAATGATAATAAAAGCCGACCAAATTCTGCTGAGAACCATCTGATTGATTTAATTGTTTAAACTTATCAAAAATACTTTAAACTGCAAAAGTCACAAAAGAATTTATTTCAAAACACTTTAGCTCACTTAAGTAAGTTTAAAATAATACAATATAAAAGTTCACATAAGATAAAAATCAAAGATTTTTAAAAAGCTTAAGTGTTCTTCTCAACAATATTTTATCTACTTTATAAAAACTTAAGTGTTTAATTCTTTTGTGGCCTTTGTGGTTGAAATAAAAAGGAATTTACTCTTCCAGGTAAACAAGATGACCTTCAAAATCATCATCCAGATTTTTCAAAACCTTTGCGTCATCCATCTTTTTTGCTAATCCATCTATAAAAAAGCTTTTTTCAAAGAACTGGCGGTGGATTCCGGGAAGCATTTCCATGAAATAGTTCATTCCGAATTTGTTATTGTGAAGATCCATTTTGGTTTCCAGAGGTTTGTTGGGAAACAATTCTTCGTGCATATCTGTCATTCTTTTACAGAATTCCAGCGCTTTTTCAGGAGATGAAATTTTACAGCAGTACATCATGATGAAACAACACCATAAAGCATGCCTGAAAGCATTTCCGATGCCATTGGTGGAAGCGGTTTTAGGGAATTTTTTCTGGGCAATAGTATAGGCTTTCAAAGTAGCATGAAAGCTTAATATTGCGAAAAGAGGATGGGGGAGGACAAGTGATAAAAGACGCATAATCTTTTTAAAACTCATACTCCGGATGGTATCGAAAAATATCTTAAAAGTCCTCATAAATAAAAATCTCTCCCTAATGAGAGAGAGATTGTATTGTTTTTGTTACAGGGGATTATGCTTTTACAGCTAATAAATTAACCGTTTTAGCAACAGTGTCCTGAATTTCTGTTCTTTTTACAATGAAATCAACAAATCCTTTTTCCTGTAAGAATTCTGATGTCTGGAATCCTTCCGGTAAATCTCTACCGATTGTTTCACGGATTACTCTTGGTCCTGCGAAGCCGATTAATGCTCCCGGCTCTGCCATGATGATATCAGCGGTCATTGCGAATGAAGCGGTGATTCCTCCAAAAGTAGGGTCACAAAGGTAAGCGATATACAGAAGCCCTGCTTCAGAAAGCTGAGCTAATTTAGCCTGTACTTTAGCCAACTGCATCAATGAGTAAGTAGCTTCCTGCATTCTTGCTCCTCCGGACTGGCAGATGATCATGTACGGAAGTTTATGCTTGATACAGTAGTCTACAGCTCTTCTGATCTTTTCACCCATTACAGAACCTAAAGATCCTCCGATAAAAGCAAAGTCCATACAGGAAACTACCATTTCAGTTCCTTTTACGGTTCCTACCGCATTTCTGATAGAATCGGTAAGTTTTGTTTTTGCTTTTACTTCTTTTAAACGGTCTTTATAAGGTTTTGTATCTTTAAAGTTCAGGATATCAATACTTTCAACATTGGCATCCAGTTCGGTGAATTTACCGCCGTCAAAAAGGATGTCAAAAAATTCCGCACTTCCTATTCTTACATGAAATCCATCTTCAGGAGAAACATAGTTATTTCTCTTTAGTTCATCATGTTCCACAACTTTTCCTGATGGAGTCTGATGCCATAGGCCTTTGGGAACGTCCTTTTTTTCATCAGTAGAGGTGGTAATGTTTTTTGCTTTTCTTTTAAACCAGTCGAATGCCATTTTTTATAGTATTAATGTATAAATGTAAAATGTACCAATGTAAATGCATTCTCATGAATACTTTTTACATTGGTACAAATGTACAGTTCTTATTTTAAAGTATTTACGTTATTTAAATCTTCAAATGCTTTCACCAATCTTGAAGAGAAAGTTTCCTCACCTTTTCTTACCCAAACTCTTGGGTCATAGAATTTTTTGTTAGGTTTTTCTTCTCCTTCAGGGTTTCCGATCTGAGCTCTTAAATAGTCGATATTGTTCACCATATAATCTCTAACGCCTTCTGTATAAGCAAACTGAAGGTCAGTATCGATATTCATTTTGATTACTCCGTAGTCGATTGCTTCTCTGATCTCTTCTAAAGTAGATCCTGATCCTCCGTGGAATACGAAGTTGATCGGCTTGGCAGCAGTTCCGAATTTTTCCTGAACATATTTTTGAGAGTTGTCAAGGATTTTCGGGGTAAGAACTACGTTTCCTGGCTTGTAAACTCCGTGAACGTTACCAAAAGCAGCAGCGATCGTAAAGTTATCAGAAATAGCTTTTAATTTTTCATATGTATAAGCTACATCTTCAGGTTGAGTATATAATTTAGAGTTATCAACGTCTGAGTTGTCAACACCATCTTCTTCACCACCGGTAACACCGATTTCTACTTCAAGAGTCATCTGAAGTTTAGCCATTCTTTCGAAATATTTTGCAGAAATCTCAAGGTTTTCTTCTAAAGATTCTTCAGAAAGGTCTAACATGTGAGAAGAGTAAAGAGATTTTCCTGTCTGCTTGAAGAATTCTTCGTTAGCATCCATTAATCCGTCAATCCATGGAAGTAATTTTTTTGCACAGTGGTCTGTGTGTAGAATTACTGTTGCTCCATAAGCTTCTGCAAGAGTGTGGATGTGCTTTGCACCGGCGATAGCTCCTAAGATAGCCGCTTTTTGTCCGTCATTGCTTAATCCTTTCCCTGCGTTGAAAGCCGCTCCACCATTTGAAAACTGGATAATTACAGGAGAGTTTAATTTCGCTGCAGTTTCCATCGTAGCATTTACGTTGCTTGATCCAATTACGTTTACTGCAGGTAGTGCATATTTATTTTCTTTAGCATGCTGAAAAATATCAGTAACTAACTGACCTGTGGCAACTCCTGCCGGAAAAATTCTACTCATGTTTTACTTTTTATTATAAATTTATTAGGTGTTTTAATTTCGTGTAAAGGTAATCATTTTTAGGGAATTGCTAATTTCTTTTGTCTCTTCCCCAAAGCAGCTTCTGACGAATGGTTTCATAGAAACTAAGGCTGTTTGGCTGTACCAGAAGAAGCTGAAAAGACGCCTTTCTGATGACGATTTCTTTATCGGTTTCAATGTGTATCAATCTTGAGTCTAAAGAAAGAGAGTACTGAGGAACTCTGCTTTCCACTCTGAATTTTATTTCTACTTTGTCATTTACCACTAAAGGTCTCACGTTCAGGTTGTGAGGGGCAATAGGTGTGATGACGAAATTTTCGTTGTTGGGAGAAATGATAGGTCCTCCGCAGCTCAGTGAATAAGCTGTAGATCCGGTTGGTGTGGAAATAATAACCCCATCACCCCAGAAAACATTTAAAAACTCACCGTTGATATAAGAATCTACGGTAATCATCGATGTCGTTTCTTTTCTTGAAACGGTCACATCATTCAATGCGTAAGGGAAAGCGCCTTCCAGTTTGGGAGAGACCACTTCTATCACCGAACGGCGGCTGGTTTTTACATCACCTTTTAAGATCGAATCTAGTTCTTTGAAAGCTTCTTCTTTGGTGAAAAATGCCAGGAATCCCAGTCTTCCGGTGTTTACTCCTACAACAGGAATCTCAAGATCTTCGATAAAGGTTAAAGAGTTGACAATGGTTCCATCGCCTCCGAAAGTGAAGAACAGATCCACTTCTTTATCCAGAAGATCCTGCTTGTTATTAAATGTTTCGAAAATTTTTGAGAACTGAAGGGCTTCTGCCATTTCATCATACAAAACAGATTTTACGCCTCTGCTTTCAAGCTCAGAGATAAACTTGCTTAGATATAAAAAAGTATCAAGATCTTTTTTCTGAGAATAAATAGCTGCCTTCATTGTTATATTTCTATAAATTTTTGGAAAAAACCGAATCGGTCCTTAAACAGGTCGGTTTTCTCATCAGAATAGTATTTTTCAACAATTCTGTAGTCGTACCGGTCAAAAGTAGAGTCTATTGACGCCAGATTTTCATTGCTGATCTTTATGGTAACGTGGATCACCTCGTCAGACATAAAGCTTATAAACCCGCCATAAAATTTGGAATTATTGCTTTCCACAATATTGGCAATCTCCGTCATGGAATACTTTCTTGCAGGTGTTTCTATCGTTAGGATAGCTCCTGATTCTGAAAATAACGGATAACGGGACAAATCCTGAAAAATATCGTCACAGGTAATATACCCCAGATACTTTTCACTTTTGTTGATGACCGGAATGATATTGGAGGTGAAGGTATAAAACAGACGGATACTATCCATAATATTGCTGTCTTCCTGAATAGCAAATCTTTCGATCTGATGTTCCAGATCCTTCAATGTTCCGCCATCTTCTTCGTAAAGAAAGTCCTTGGCAAGAGCTCCGTAAAAATGGTGGGATTTTTTAATGAAAATATGGGAATATCCGAAATCTTCTAACGTATTTCTAGCCGACTCTATTGAATCAGAAAGGCTAAAACACGGGAAGTCTTTTGAGATATATTCCTTAATAAACATTGTGCTAATTTATAAAAAATTAAATGAATCTTTTTCTGAAAACCACACTTTTTTTGAATGCAAAGGAAAAAAGTGATTTCAAAATTTGTTTGTAAAGAAAAAAAAGGTACCTTTGTCGCCTTTCATTTTTACTTTTTATTAGATTTATTTCAAACTGCACTGTCTACTAACGACATATGCAGTTTTTTTATTTTAACGCTTTTGCAAATTCCCACATCACGATTCCTGCACATACACTTACATTCAGAGAATGCTTTGTTCCCAATTGTGGAATTTCCAGGAATACATCAATATTTGGCAAAACTTCATCACTGATTCCTTCTACTTCATTTCCTAAAACCAGGGCATATTTCTTAGACTGATCAATAGTATAATCGGTAATAAGCTGACTGTTGGTCGTCTGTTCAATTCCTATAATTTCGTAGCCTCTGCTTTTAAGATCCGAAATTGCTGCATTGGTATCTGCCTCATGAGACCAGTCTACACTTTCGGTTGCTCCCAGTGCTGCTTTATGAATTTCACGATGCGGAGGTTGCGGGGTAATTCCACACAGGATTATTTTTTCAATTAAAAAGGCATCTGCTGTTCTGAAAGCGGCTCCTACATTATGCATACTTCTGATGTTATCTAAAATGATAACCAATGGAATCTTATCAACCTTCTTGAATGTTTCTACATCGATTCTGTTCAGTTCTTCCAGTTTTAATTTCTGTACCAATTGTCTTATTTTGTTGAGATTAATTTTCCGTCTTTATAGACTTCTGTTTTTTCAATGCTTCCGTCTTCACGGTATAAAATTCTTTTACCGTTACGTTTGTCATTAACAAATTCTGTTTCACGCTCCAGTTTTCCGGATGGATAATAGGCTTTGAATTTTCCTTCGGCAAGTCCTTTTTCATGTTGACCCACTTGTTTTACCGTTTTACCGTCTTCATGATAAAGGGTACTTTCACCATCCAGTTTCCCGAATTTATAATTGGAAACTTCATTTATCTTTCCGTTCGGAGAATAGAAAGTAGCGGTAGAATTGTCATCATAGATGTTTTTTTCACCGTTTCTGTAATATTCTTTGGAGAGCAGAACACCTTTATTGTCGTAATACTCCCAGTTCTTATATTTATATCCTTTTCTATTTTCCCCTTTAGCTTTTACTTTACCGTTGTCGTGGTAATAGACGGCGTCACCATCTATCTTTCCTTTTTTCCATTCAACGATGTTTTTTACCTGTCCATTGTCATAGAACTCTTTACAGGAGCCTTCCTGTAAGCCATCTTTGAACCCGCACGGTTTCTGCGCCAATATCATTGCTGAAGTTGAGAAAAATAATAGAAAAATGTATTTCATAGCTATTTTTATTTCAAAAATACTAAAATACTTATATTTGACTCAAAAATATACTATGAAAAAATTCATTATCTTATTCATATTGATGTTGGGTTTCACGTACTCATATGCTCAGAACACCTATTATCCCCAGGCTTTTTTTGATAAGAAACTCGCTCGTGATATGCTGGGATTCGGGAATTCTTCGATTGAAGGAGTAGCTTCTACAAAACAGAAAACATCATTGGGAATTAAACCTTTATTGGGCGAAAAACATTATGCGCGGCAAGGAACAGTCGTGATGCTTTTTCCTGTAACCCCATATTTTCAGGAGTTTTATGATATGAGAAGAAAATATGAGAACAAGAAAACAACCGTATATATGTCTGAAGAAGCTTTTAAATACAGAGTAGAAGCTTTAACGGATGACCGTGGAAGGTTCAAGTTTGAAAAACTGAAGCCCGGGAAATATTATCTTGAAACGATTATCAATTTTACAGCAACGGCAAGTTATCAAAAACAAACGGGAACAACAGATACTTACAATGGTATGGGAGGATATATGTATTCCACACCAATCTACAATACGTTTTTCTACGGATACTCTGCAGCCAACAGGGAAAGCAAGTTTGTAGAAATAAAACAGGACGGCGAATTAAAAGAAATCAAGCTTTAAAAGCTTGATTTCTTTTATTTTCTGTTCATAATCTGATATACATTTTTCTCGATATTCTGAGCTAATGTCTCCATCGGAATATCATTTTCATCATTATTAAAAGGATCTTCAATCTCTTCTGCAATCAGCTCAAGACTCATCAACACATAATATACAAAAACGGTAAGAGGAATCATGAATAACCCGATGGTAATCACGTAGGCAATCGGAAGAGCAAAAACGTAGAGGATAATAAATTTCTTAATAAATGAAGAATAGGAATACGGAATAGGAGTATTCTTAATTCTTTCACAGCCTCCACAAACATCAAGGAATCCCGAAAGCTGCGTATCTAAATACAGCATTTCCACTTCAGAAATTTTACCTTCTTTTTTTAATTGATTCAGTTTGTGAGATAAAAGAATAATGATTTCACTTGGACCGTGGTTCTGCAATGATTTTTCAATTTCGGAATAATCTTCATCCAAGGCCAGTCGTGTCGATTCTTTAGAAAGATGTTTTGCTAAAAAGTGAGGAAAGAATTTTAAATATCTTGAAATCTGTTCCACATCCTGGCGGTTATCTCCAAGAATAGTATTGATTTTTATCGCAAAATTTCTGGTATCATTGACCAGTTTACCCCATAGTTTTCTTCCTTCCCACCATCTGTCATAAGCAGTATTGGTTCTGAAAACCAATAATAATGATAACACAAACCCCAGTAAGGAATGGATCATTCCCACATTGCTAACCCCTGATTTTGTGGTAAGATGCAGGTATACTACTTCCAGATATTGAATGCCCCATGAATAAAGCCCAACCAAAATCATACTTGGAAATAAGATTTTTAAAGTATCACTTTTGTGGAGACTGAAAAGGATTTTAATGAAATGTTTGGTATTATAGACTCTCATAAATTCACTTAGTCTTACAAATATAAATTTTTCATCTGAACTCTGCTAATAAAGTAAGGAAGTCTGAAGCTGGAAGAGGGAAGTTATTGAGGCCGAATAGTAGGCTTAAGCTTTCCATAAATAACTTTCTATTGAATGATGTATAGGTGCTTACAGAGAAATAGAAACATCCAGCCTCCCTCTTCAAGCTTCCAACTTAGCAATCTTAATTTTCTCAATTTTCAAAAAAGTCCTATTTTTATTTCGCATTAAATACGAAATACATGATCCTCGAAAACGTAGATGTTGTTAACGACATCAGTAAAGAAGATTTTCAGAAGAATTATTTTAAAAAGCAAAAACCTCTTTTAATTAAGAATTTTGCCAGTCGATGGGAAGCTTTTGATCAATGGAACCTGGCTTATATTAAAGAAAAAGCGGGTGACCAGGAAGTTCCTTTATATGATAATAAACCTGCTGATGCTGCTAAAAGCTCAGATGCACCGGTAACCCGTATGAAAATGAAGGAATACATTGATACGATCAAGTCTCAACCTTCAGATCTTCGTATATTCTTCTATATCATTACGGACAGACTTCCTGAATTGTTGAAAAACTTTACCTATCCCGATTTGGGAATAAAGTTTTTTAAAAGACTTCCAACCTTGTTTTTCGGGGGTAGTGAAGCCCATGTGTTAATGCATTATGATGTAGATCTTGGAGATTTTATGCACATTCATTTTGAAGGGAAGAAGAGAATTTTATTATTTGATCAGAAACAATCCGCATTCCTGTATAAAGTTCCTTTGTCAGTGCACACAGTGTATGACGTAGATTACGAAAACCCAGATTATGAAAAGTTTCCCGCACTGCAATATGCAAAAGGCTATGAAATATTTATGGAACACGGAGATGCCCTTTTTATTCCGGGTGCATTCTGGCATTTCAACAGATATCTGGAACCAGGATTTTCATTATCATTACGAGCTTTACCCAACAAACCGGATGTTTTCGCCAACATGCTCTATCATGTTTTTATTATGAGGTACACCGATAAGCTGATGCGTAAGCTTTTCAAAGCTAAGTGGGTGGATTACAAACAGAAGTGGGCTTATAAGAAGAGTTCGGAGGCATTGGAAAGACATTTGAACAAGGAAAAATAGTTTGGATGGAAGATGGAAGATGGGAGCGGAAGCTGGAAGTTTTCATAGTCGATACGATGAATTATCAATCTTTTAAGGAGAATTTTCAAAAGTTTTGGGAAGGTAAGAATGGGAGATGGGAGCGGGAAGCTGGAAGTTATTGAGGCCGGAAAAGACATATTTTCAACCCTATGACGAATATTATTAATAGTATTCAGATGTTTACAGGCCAACAGTAACTTCCAGCTTCGATCTTCTAGCTTCCAGCCTTAAAGTATCCTCCTCCTTATTTCAAACCTTCGACGACCATCGTTTAAAATAGTATTCAGAAGTTTACAGACCAGCAGTAACTTCCAGCTTCGATCTTCTAGCCTCCAGCCCTCAAAGCAGCATCCTACTTATTAATCAACCCAAAAAGTTTCGCATCCACAAATTTCCCTTTTTCGAAGAAGTAATCTTTCATAGTTCCTTGTTCATGGAAGTTCAGAGAGGTTAACAGTTTCTCCGAGGAAATATTGGCAGGGTCAATAAATGCATCTACACGATGTAATTGCATGCTTTCAAAACCAAATGTCAGAATAGGAAGGATAGCTTCTTTCATCAAAGACTGTCTCCAGAACAGAGGATTAAGCTCATAGCCTATTTCTGCCCTGAAATGCTCACGATACCAGTTGTGATAGCCGCAGGTTCCGATGACTTTATTTTCAGATTTTAGTTCCAGTGCCCAGCGGAAGCCTTTTCCTTTTTCAAATTCACTGTTGAAATGTTCAATAATGTTTCTGGCATCATCTAAAGAGGTAAAGGCTTCAAGGTCATAATATTCCATGACATGATCCTGAGAGAAATACTCAAATACATCTTCAGAATCGTTAAGGGTAAGCTGGCGTAAAATAAGTCTTTCGGTCTCTAAAACAGGAAATTGCATGGGTTTTATTTTAAGGTGAAATTACAATTAATTCCTGACAGGAAAAAGCAGAATCAAAGTAAACTGAGAAACAATTCCATAACCCTGAATTTATTTTTCTAAATTTGGGGCTCATTTTTTAGTATGGCAAAATCGAAGAAGGAAACTCCGTTAATGACACAGTATAACACCATCAAGGCGAAATACCCTGATGCACTTTTACTTTTCAGAGTAGGGGATTTTTATGAAACTTTTGGGCAGGATGCTGTGAGAACATCACAGATTCTGGGTATTGTTCTTACCAAAAGAAATAATGGAGAAGGAAGTGTAGAGCTTGCCGGATTTCCCCATCATTCTATTGATTCTTATCTTCCTAAACTGGTAAGAGCGGGAATGAGAGTTGCTATCTGTGATCAGCTGGAAGATCCGAAAATGGTCAAAGGAATTGTAAAAAGAGGAGTCACGGAGCTCGTAACCCCTGGAGTAACATTCAATGATCAGGTTCTGAATTCAAAGAAGAACAACTTTTTGCTGTCTCTGCACAAAGAAAAAGAGAGGTTCGGGATTGCTCTGGTTGATATTTCTACCGGTGAATTTCTGGTAAGTGAGGGGAATCTGGAAAAATTATTACACATTGTCAATACTTTTGATCCAAGTGAAATTATCTTTCAGAGAAGTACACAGATCCCGGAACAGATTAAAAACAAAAATGCCTTTAAACTTGAAGATTGGGCATTTCAATATAACTTCGCTTACGAAAAGTTAACCAACCATTTTAAAACCAATTCTTTAAAAGGGTTCGGAGTGGAAGGGCAACCTTTGGCGATTACGGCAGCAGGGGCTATTTTTGCCTACCTGGTAGAAGATACCCACCATAATCTGCTTGCCCATATTACTAAATTGCAGATTATCCCGCAGGAAGATTACCTGATGATGGATAATTTTACCTTAAGAAATCTTGAAATTGTTTATCCAAGCAATCCACAAGGAAAATCTCTGTTGGATATTATTGATAAGACATCTACCCCCATGGGAGGAAGGTTGTTGAGAAGAAGGATTATTCTCCCTCTAAAATCAGTAGATGAAATTGCAAGAAGACTATCCCTGATTGATTTCTTAAACGAAAATGACAGTCTGAAATATGAAATTTGCCAGCTGTTGAAATCGATTTCCGACCTGGACAGGTTAATGGGAAAACTGGCAGCAGAAAAAATATCACCGAAGGAACTGGGCTATTTACGCCAGAGTTTGATTAATATTCATAAAATCAAAGCGTTGCTACACCCGCATGCGGATGTGCTGGCATGGCTTGATCCTCTGTTTGATCTTGATGAACTGATCAAATTTTTACAAAATCATCTGAATGAAGAACTTCCGGTAAGTCTTGCCAAAGGAAATATTGTAAAAGAAGGTGTTTCCGAAGAGCTTGACAGACTGAGAGGGCTGCAAAGTAAAGGGCGCGGTTTTCTGGATGAAATGTGCCAGAGAGAAATTGAAAGGACAGGAATTTCAAGCCTTAAAATTGATTTTAATAATGTTTTCGGATATTATATTGAAGTAAGAAATACACACAAAGATAAGGTTCCTGGTGACTGGGTAAGAAAGCAAACGCTTGTCAATGCTGAACGATACATCACTGAAGAACTCAAAGAATACGAAAGCCAGATTCTGGGGGCCGAAGAAAAAATAAGCGTGCTGGAAAATGAGCTGTACAGGAATGTATGTGCTGAAGCAATGGTGTATATTGACCAGATTCAAGGGAATTCAAATATTATCGCGCAACTTGATGTGGCTTCCGGCTTATCTGAATTGGCTGTTTCTGAAAGCTATACCAAGCCTATCTTAAACGACGGCTATGCAATTGATTTAAAAGAAGCGCGACACCCGATTATAGAAAATGCCCTTCCGCTAGGAGAAAAATATATTCCTAATGATATTTTCCTCGACAAAGATTCACAACAGATCATTATGGTTACGGGGCCTAACATGGCCGGTAAGTCTGCTATTTTACGCCAGACTGCTATTGTATGTCTTTTGGCGCAGATAGGAAGCTTTGTCCCTGCAAAACATGCAGAAATAGGTTTGCTTGATAAGATCTTTACAAGGGTAGGGGCCACTGATAATATTTCAGCAGGAGAGTCTACTTTCATGGTGGAGATGAACGAAGCGGCCAATATCCTGAATAATATTTCAGAGCGCAGCCTTATTTTGCTGGATGAGATTGGTCGTGGTACATCTACATATGACGGAGTTTCTATTGCCTGGGCGATTGCTGAATATCTTCACCAGCACCCAACGCAGGCAAAAACATTATTTGCTACCCATTATCATGAACTGAATGAGATGACGGTGAATTTTGAAAGAGTAAAGAACTTTCACGTGTCTATCCAGGAGAATAAAGGGAACATTATTTTCCTTAGAAAGCTGGTTCCCGGAGGAAGCGAACACAGTTTTGGTATCCATGTAGCCAAATTAGCAGGAATGCCGGCGAAAGTGGTTAGCAGAGCCAATGAGATCCTTAAAACCCTTGAAGCAAGCAGAACTCAGGGTGGCGGTACATCAGAAAATATAAAAAGAGTTACGGAAGAGAATATGCAACTTTCTTTTTTCCAGCTGGATGATCCTGTTCTGGAAAATATTCGGGAAGAACTTACCAAAATTGATATCAATACACTGACACCTATTGAAGCTTTAATGAAGCTGAACGCGATAAAAAAAATGATTGGAGGCTAGTCCAATCATTTTTTTTTAAATTAAACTGTTTAGCAACAGTATCCGTTTTTGCCCACAGGACCGATAATCATGAAGTGACTGGGTACTCCTCTGAGCTTACAAAGTCCTTCTTCGCAATTGCCTGCTCCTCCGTTGATCTCTTTTAATTCTTTTTTTGAAAGCTTTCTTTTTTCGATGCTTGATTTTTTCATAATGGTTTATTTAAATGATTGGGTATTTAAAAAGTTGATTAACAGCAAAATTCATCCTGAACTCCCGGTACGCCGGAACGCTCTCTGCCTGTTCTTCTATCAGTACAGCTGATAACAATAGGGCAAACTGGACCTGCACCTTTAATTTCTTTCAATTGTTTTTTACTCAGTTTTTGAATGTTTGATTTTTTCATAATAATTTTAATTTGATGAATAATAAGAGGTATGCTAAAAATGACCGGAAATTATCCGGCCATTTTCGTGGTATCAATCATACTTAGCAGCAAGGTCCGTCCTGGATTCCGGGTACTCCGATTTGCTCTTCGCCTGTATTGCGGTCAAAGCAGCTGAATACAACCGGACAGTCTGGGCCTGCTCCTTTAATTTCTTTCAACTCTTTTTTATTTAGTTTTCTTTTTTGAATGTTTATCGTTTCCATTATATTTTGATTTAAGGGTTTTATTTAATTCTAAATGAGGCGCTTAGCAACAAGGTCCATCCTGAATCCCATGAACGCTAAACATTTCCTGACCTGTAGTAGGATCAAAGCAGCTTACAACCAATGGGCAGAAAGGTCTTGCACCACTGATTTCTTTCAATTCTTTCTTCGTCAGTTTTTTTGTTTGAATCGTTGTTTTTTTCATAGTAATTATCGTTTAAAATGTAATGATTATCTATTTAACAGCAGAATCCGTCTCTCCCAACAAGTCCGGGAACCAGTTCACCTGTCACAGGATGTTCACAGAAACCACGTAGACATAAAGGACGTGCACTTCCGTTAATTTCTTTTAACTCATTTTTGCTAAGGGTTCTTTTTTGAATGCTTAATTTTTTCATGGTATTTTGATTTTTGATGTGATGAGATTGAATTAACAGCAATATCCTTCTTCTCCTACAAAACCTCTGAACAGGTCATCTGATCCGGGAACTTTACAGAACCCTCTGAAACAGGCAGGAGAGTTTCCGCCATTGATTTCTTTTAATTCTGATTTTGATAGTTTTCTTTTTTGAATGTTTAATTTTTTCATGGTATTTTTAATTTGATGGTAAGCTAAATTACATTTTATTTCGAATAAATCAATTATTGGTGAAAGAAATTAATATAATTATTGAAATTATTAACAAATTTTAACATGTTGATTATCATAGGGAAAGCATGCTTTTCCTATTTTTGAATATGAAGACACTGCTTAAGATATTGCCTGCACTTTTGTTTTGTATCATTTGTAAAGCTCAACAGACAGAAGTTCCTGTCATGAAATATGAAGAACTTGAAAAACGGATTCAGCAGGAAGAGTCTAAGCTGTTGGTTGTCAATTTCTGGGCTACGACTTGTGCACCCTGTGTGAAAGAGTTGCCTCACTTTATGGAAATCAACAATGAATATTCGGCAAATGCTAAATTCAAAATGATTCTTGTATCGTTAGACCGGCTGGCAGACAAAGAAAGAGTATTAAAATTTATCAGAAATAAAAATATTACCGCTGAGGTTATCCTCCTTGATGACATCAAAAGAATGAATACCTGGATTCCAAAGTTTGAAAAGGACTGGGATGGAAATATTCCGGTAACCCTGTTGTATAAAAACGGAGAAAAAGTAAAGTTCAACGATGGAGAAATGAGTAAAGCGGAACTTACACAAGCAATTAATGAAAATTTACAATAAACAATCTGTTATGAAAAATATGAAAATAGTAATGAGTGCATTCTTTATGGGGGTAACACTTTTGAGTTTTACCACTTCTGATGGTGATAAAAACCCTCAAAAGATGACCGTTGCTGCAAAAAAGGGTTATGAAGTTGGAGACGAAGCAACGGATTTCAAGCTTAAAAATATTGATGGTAAAATGGTTTCTTTAACTGATTTTAAAAGTGCCAAAGGGTTTATTGTGATATTTACCTGTAATCATTGTCCATATGCCAAGAAATATGAGGATAGAATTATTGAGCTTGATAAAAAATATAAGTCCCAGGGATATCCCGTTATTGCCATTAATCCGAACGATCCTAATGCACAACCTGAAGACGGATATCAGCAGATGATTGAACGGGCAAAACAGAAAGGATTTACTTTTCCTTATTTAGTAGATGAAGGACAGAAAATTTACCCTCAGTATGGTGCTACAAAAACACCTCATGTGTTTGTACTGCAAAAGGAAAGTGGGAAAAATATCGTTAAATATATCGGAGCAATCGACAATAATTATGACAACCCCAAAGACGTGTCTGAATATTATGCTCAGGATGCTGTCAATGCCTTAATCAAAGGAGATGCTGTGAAAACAACAAAAACGGTAGCCATCGGGTGTACCATAAAAGTAAAGAAATAAATATATTTGTTGATCATACAATCGGTATTCTTTGGAATGCCGATTTTTTATCATCTTGAATTGAAGTCAACAAAAATGAAATTTAAATTTAACCTTACTTATTTTCTGCTAAGTATATTGATTCTCCTGGTGGAAGTATTAATAGCCACCAAACTGGCACATATATTCTTTGTCAGGGCATATCTTGGAGATGTTATCGTAGTTATGCTGTTGTATACCTTAGTTAAAAGCTTCGTCAAGGTGAATGATCAAAAACTGATTCTGGGAATTTTTATTTTTTCCTGTCTCGCTGAGTTTGCCCAGTATTTCAATATCGCAGAAAAGTTAGGTTTCCAACCCGGAAGCGTGATGTACGTGGTCATTGGAAATTCATTTTCATGGATTGATATTCTGTGTTATGCTATTGGATGTTTGGTTCTTTATATGATTGTAAAAATGAAGCCTTCAAAAGGATTGAAGGCTTTATAAATCTATTCCGGTTCTACTTTTTCGTTTTAAATACTAAGGGTTGTCTTGCTCTAACCCGCACCCTTTCACCATTTTTTTCTCCGGGAATCCATTTTGTTTTTATTTTTCCGAGCGCCCTTATGAATTCATCTTTAATCGCCCGATTGCTATTGGATTCCATGGTAATATTCGACATGCTGCCGTCTTTTTCAATGACAAATGTTGCGACAGCTGATGCTTCATTAACCCCTGCGGCCAGCAGTACCTGAGATCGGAACTGGCTTACAAACTCATTTCGAAAAGCGATCATCCCTCCCGGAAATTCAGGTCCTTTGTCTTCAATCTGAGAGGTAGGTTTCTCTTGCACCTGAGGAGGAATACCGGAGTTCTGTTGACCTTTTACAGAAAATGTAGCCCATAACAGGGCACTTATGATCAAATATGTTTTCATTATTTTTTGTATCTATCTTCCAAAACTATCATACTTATCCTCTGCATATTTGGTAAATCGGTTGAGCAGTGCCACATTTTCTTTTTCCAGAGGAGTCAGCTCATGATCTACATTACCGGATACCGGGATATACCAGTCTGTTTGCTCAAAGAAATTCCTATAGGTTTCCTTTTTAAAGGAATATCCATGCCTTGCAAATACTGAGTTTTTAATGATCTCAAGATCCAGTTTTCTTAAATTTTTAAGATCTTTTTCCGTCAGTTTCTGCTTGGAAGCATTCAATTTAAAGACGGCATCAGAAGCCACACGGTTTTTGGAAGTGGTATAACTTTCTGTTTTCCCGGTTTCATCGTCTGTATATTTTTCTACAAAATCTTTAGGATTAGACCAGTCTACGAGATTAGAATCTTTATCCAGCATGAAGTTCGGGTTATAAACAAAATCTTTTTTAGTCAATTTAAGCGTTTTTACAGGAGCTTTTACAGCCGTTTTATTAAAGGCATTCCACTTTCCGGTTAAACTGTCTCCGTTCAGCTTTACTTCAAACCTTCCATCCGTTTTATCGTTCCCTGGCTCATCAAGAACAAATGATTTTGATACGTCATTAAAAACCCCTCTGAATGGACGCTGATTCCCATTGACAATACTTTGTCCATAGACACTGTCTTTGGTAATCCTGTTGATCTTTAAAGATATTTTCTTATAGGTGTTAGCCTCAAATTCTGATCCATCCGAGTCATCAATCATCTTTTCCATTCCGGCAAAATCTCCGGTATAGATGCCATAGTACTCTTTGTGCACTTCAGGGATGACCACAGAGTCTTTTTTTGCGGTTAAAGAATCTTTTCCTGATTCGTTGGTTTTTCCGTCTTTTTTACAGCTCAGCAAAGAGATTGCCAGCGCGGAAATAAGCGTGTAATGTAGAGTTTTCATATCTGTTTTTTTGTGATTAAATATTCAATTAAAAGGATATTGGGAATCCAGCCCAGCCATGCAATAACCTGATAGACATCCATAGGATTGGGATGGAATAAATATACGATAATAACCTTCCACATCCGTAAAGTAATGGCGGATAAGGTAAAAGCAAAACTCCGCCACATCCATTGCTTGTGCTGTGTAAACTTTTTCTGTCTTGCCAGCTGATAGGCTTTAAAGGTTGAAAACCACCAAAAAATCCCAAGAATAACAAAAGAAATTTTAGATAATACTCCGCCATTGGCAAAAAATCCCATATAAATTCCGGAAGGAGCTGCCAGAATCAGAATGAGAAAAATATAGACTTTTCCCATATTTCTGTGAAAACTTTTCCATCCGAAATCTTTCCTGATGATGGAGAAAAAACCTGACAGAAGTACAAAAATACTGGTGTAAACATGGGTGTAAAAAAAGCTGAGGTATTCCGGCCTCTGTCCTACCTCCGTTTGCTTGATCATTAAAAAGCTTACATTCGGATCCACAGGAATATACTCCAGAGTTATTTTCAACATTAGCCAAAAGAAATACCCGAACCCTATGATCAAAAGGATTTTAAAAAAGATTGATATATTTCTTTTAGTGGATAGCACGGTTTATTATTCAAATTCTAAGGTCACTGGAAAAGCATAATAGCTGCGGACAGGTATTCCATTGGATTCGGCTGGTTTCCATTTGGTTTTCAACGATTTTACAGCTCTTTCTATTTCTTTATTAAGATCAATATAGTCGCCAGTTACTATTATACTTTCTATTTCTCCTTTTATATTAACTATAAATTTTGCTTTCGAAACAAATCTACCTTTTATAGGTTTTATTTTTCTAGTATTTATTTTGTCAGCAACATCTTTTCGAAGTGCCATCATCCCCCCTGGATATTCTGCAGGCTTTTGGTCTTTAGATATAATCGAATCTGATTGAGCTGAGGTAGATAAGATTTCAGATTCTTTTACCTGAGAAAAATATAAGTTAGCCCCCAGCGATAGCAGTAAAAAGATTATTTTTTTCATAAAAATTGGTGTTTTAGGTTATTTATTTTCAAAAAAATCAATCACGATTTCATTAAAAAGTTCAGGTTTTTCTTCGGGAACAAAATGGCTTGAATTGGGAATAATTGCCAGTTGCCCTTTAGAAATGGATTCGGCAATTTTTACGGTATGTTCTGTTTTAATAAGATCCTTATCTCCGGCTATAATTAGTGAAGGACATTGAATTTTCTTTAGATCTTCAAATTTCCACTGGGGATACTTGATATCGAGATTTAAAAGATCAATAGGAATATCATTTTTGTGGTCTTTATTGTCTTTGATAAGGGTCGCCACGTTTTCTTTTAAAAATGCAAGCTCTTCATCTTTTTGTCCTTCCGGAAAGATATTAGCTCCCGAACAGGCAATCTTTTCAACAAGCTGCGGATATTTCATGGCCATGGATAGGGCAAGAATACCTCCGTCACTCCAACCGAGTATTTTTACCTTGTTAATATTCAATTTGTCTAAAAATTGTTTTAGATCTTCCGTCTGAATATCAAAAGTAAGTTCTTTGGTTTTGTCATAAGTGGATCTGCCTCTTTCACGGCAATCAACCAGAATTACTTTATATTTTTTGGCAAAGGTATCCTTTTGGTTCATAAAGGCACTGATGGATTGTCCGTTACCATGAAGCATCAGTACCGGTTCTCCTTCTCCATAGATTTCATAATATAATTTGATCCCGTTAACCTCCACAAATTTTCCCTCAGGCATGGTTCCGATAATACCATCTCCTGTGATGAGAAGAGATTTCTTACCACTGAAAGGCTTAACATCCGATGTTGTAATGGCAAAATGTTGTACATGGTTTTTATTCTGAGCATGTATACCTTCAAACCAGGCTTTCGAGTCAGTTATATCCTTCTCAAATCCTGCGTTTTCAAGAGGTATCTCAGTCCATTTTTTTGATTTTCCATCATTAACTTCCAGCTTAAAATCATCAAAATAAAATTTTCCGTTATTTTCTACAAAAGCCCCGATATTCATAGTTTGTCCGGCAGAACTTATCTTTCCTTTTATTTCATAGGTCTTCCATTCATCGGTTACCTTTACGGTGTAGTACTGGTTTTCAAAAAAACCGGGAGATTTGTCTTTAGTGTCTATCCTGCACCATAAAGAAGCGTTTGAGTCGTTATTTTGATTATCCTTCCGGATTTTTGCAGAGACTCTGAAATTCCAGTTCTGTTTGTTTTCAATGTTAACTGCCTGTGTAAAAGCAGTCCAGCTTGAGATAACAGTTTTGGTTTGACCATAGCTTGAAAACAACCAGAACAGTAAGAGAAAGCAAATGTGTTTTTTCATGTATTAGTTTTTTAATTTTTAAATAGTATTCAAATCCTGTGCAATTAACCAGCCTTCACTCCAGCAGGCCTGGAAATTGAAGCCTCCGGTCACGGCATCTATATTTAAAACTTCACCTGCAATATAAAAATGAGGAAGCAGTTTTGAAGACATGTTTTTAAAGTTAATTTCTTTTAAATCAACGCCTCCGGCTGTTACAAACTCATCTTTGAAAGTAGATTTTCCGGTAACCTGAAATTTCTTTTTACAAAGGTTTTCCAGAATTTTCTGCATTTCTTTACCTGATATATTAGCGACTTGTTTGTTCAGGTCCACTTTGGAAATATCCAGTATTTTTTGCCAGAATCTGTTGGTGATATCAAATATTTTGGACTGTCCGATACTCTTTTTTGGATTATTTTGTTTAAAATTCTGGAAGATTTCTTCTGCTTCATCCATTGGTACTGAAATAAAGTTAACTTCAATTTCGAAATTATATTTGAGCTTAGCCAGACTAATAGCTTCCCAGGCAGAAATTTTCAAAACAGCCGGGCCGGAAAGCCCCCAGTGCGTTATAAGAAGCGGTCCGCTTTCATCTGTTTTAAGCTTAGGAATTGAAATTCCGGCATTCTCAAAACTCGTTCCTGGAAGATCTTTCAGCAAGTCGTCTTTAATATTAAAAGTGAATAAAGAAGGAACCAGGTCAATAATTTTATGTCCCAGATTTTCAACAATTTTCAAAGATTTTGGAGAACTTCCGGTCGTATATACCACATAATCTGCTTCAAAATCTCCTAAATTGGTTTTTATGAGATATTTTTCATCCTGCTTTTCAATTTCTTTTACCGTACATTTTTTCTGTACGACTACATTTTTTCTCTGAGTTTCATTCAGAAAGGTATTGATGATGGTTTGTGAGGAATTACTTTCCGGAAAAGTTCTGTTATCGTTCTCAATTTTTAACGGAACGTTCCTGTTATCAAACCATTCCATGGTATTTCCCGGTTGAAATTTGGTAAAAACACTTAGTAATTCTTTATTTCCTCTCGGGTAAAACTGTACGAGTTCTCTTGGGTCAAAACATGCGTGGGTCACATTGCAACGACCGCCTCCGGAAATTTTAACTTTCTGAAGGACATCTGAGTTCTGTTCTAAAATCGTAATTTTATATTTCTTTTCGTCAAGGTTCGATGCGCAGAAAAAGCCTGCAGCACCACCTCCGATAATAATGATCTGTTTCATGTATGTGTAATCCTATGCTGAAGATTATTTTTTCAAAAGTACAATTTTTATAAACCATCTTATTTGAGTATTTTTGAAGATTATAATTTTAATTATACTAAAAACGATTTTCATATGATTTTCTACCATAAATTTGAAGTGAGATGGAGCGATCTTGATGCCAACAAGCATTTGGCGAATTCATCCTATGTACAGTACTGTGCACAAGCCAGAATGGCTTTTATGACCAAAGAGAAAATGGGGGTTACTCAGTTAAGCAGATGGGGAATTGGCCCGGTGATTCTCCATGAGAGATACTCTTTTTTCAAGGAAATCTATGCGGATCAGATTGTAATAGTAAGTGTAGAAATAGACGGATGTGCAGAAGATTCTTCTATCTACCGTTTTGTTCATAAATTCTATACTCCTGATGGGCAACATTGTGCAACCGCAGAAGCGACGGGAGTATGGATCGATATGATGCTGAGAAAAATGACCACTCCACCGGATGATGTTGTGGAAGCAATGAATAAGTATAAAAGCCCGGAAACAGTGGTGTTGTCAAGAGAAGATTTCAAAAAATTCCCTTTCCATCCACACAATATTGATCCGGCAGAATTTACAGTATAATTCAACGTTTAAAGTCCAAGGTTTAATGGTATAGTGGTATGCCCTTTTACAGCGGACCTTTTACAAAAAAAGAAATTTTATGTTTGAAGATAAATCACAGGAGCTGACGCCCATTTCAAAATTAGGAGAATTTGGTCTGATCAAGCACTTGACAGAACATTTTCCTTTAACCAATGAATCTTCCGAACTGGGAGTGGGAGATGATGCAGCAGTTATTAATCCTGACAATAAAAAAGTAATTCTTACGACAGATGTTCTGGCAGAAGGGGTACATTTTAATTTGGGTTATGTACCGTTAAAACACTTAGGATATAAAGCTGTTGTCGTTAACCTTAGTGATATTGCAGCAATGAATGCCGTTCCTACTCAGATTCTTGTTTCCCTGGCGGTATCAAACCGTTTCCCGGTGGAAGCCTTGGAGGAAATTTATTCCGGAATCCAGGCAGCTTGTGCAAGATACAAAGTAGACCTGATCGGAGGAGATACCACAAGTTCCAATGCAGGACTGGTAATGAGCGTTACTGCGGTTGGAATTGAGAATGAGGAAAATATAGTGAAGAGAAGCGGTGCGAAACCTAATGACCTTCTTGTGGTAACAGGAGATTTAGGAGGAGCTTATATGGGATTGCAGGTATTGGAAAGAGAGCATGCCGTATTCCTTGCTGATCCGAATATGCAACCGGAAATGGAAGGCTACGACTATATTCTGGAAAGACAGTTGAAACCGGAAGCAAGAACAGATGTTAAAAATATGTTGGAAGAACTGGATATAAAACCCACTTCTATGATTGATATTTCTGACGGTCTGGCTTCTGAAATTCTTCACCTTTCCGATCAGTCGAAGGTAGGATTCAGGTTATATGAAGAGAAAATTCCATTGGATAATCTGACCATTTCTACAGCGGATGAAATGAATTTAAACCCTGTCATGACGGCATTGAGTGGTGGTGAAGATTATGAATTGTTATTCACCATTTCTCCGAATGATTTTGACAAAATTAAAAACCATCCTGATTTTACCATTATAGGACATGCGGTAGAAAATGAAGAAGGAAATTTTATGGTAGCGAGAGGGTCCAACCAGTTGGTGGCACTTACTGCTCAGGGATGGGATGCCTTTTTAGGGAACCAGAATGGATAAAATTATATTTAATTTTAAATATTGTAGAAAGCCGCAGCATTTTTTTTGCTGTGGCTTTTGTTTACAAACCAACCATTTAAGATACAGTGATGATTACACCAGAAAAAGAAATCCCCGTTCATCATCTGACTTCTGAAGAGTTCCAGATGAGTACATTAAGTGCTGCAGGACCTGAGAACTTTCATGATGTCCACAGGCATAATTTTTTTGAAATTATCTGGTTCAGAGAGGTTTTCGAAAGCAGCCGTTTAGAACTTGATTTTGAAAGCTATACGCTTGAAAACAACCAGATTTGCATGATCGCACCGGGACAGGTATTCAATATGAAAATAGAAGGCGAGGAGGGATATGCCATGGCAATCAGCAGGGAAATTTTCAATGAAGCCTGTGATATTGAATCTGTACTTACAGGAGGAACTCTTCCTTTTTCTCTGGATCCCAAAAATGAACAAACCTGCCATACCATTATGCTGTTGATTCAGCAGGAATACAAAGGAGCTGCAAGAACCGAACTTTTGAAGGCCTATCTGAAAGCATTTTGTATTATCATCGGAGAACAGATTAATCCGCCGGAACCTTTACTAAATGACCGTCAACGTATTCAGGAGCTGATCGCGCTTATCGAAAAGTTTTATATATCGCAGCGGGAAACAGGTTTTTATGCTGAAAACCTGAAAATAAGCACCCATCATCTAAATGATATAGTACGTCTTTTAAGAGGAACGACGGTAAAAAAAATGATCAGCCAACGCCTTATTCTTGAAGCTAAAAGAGAATTGAGTTTTGGGGCATTAACAGTAAAGGAAATTGCCTTTAAGCTCGGGTTCAGAGATGCTTCTTACTTCTCCCGTTTCTTTAAAAAACATACGGGACAGAATCCCGATGGTTTTAAATCCGGAAATAGCTAATCCTCAGAATGTTCCGTTAAATCCGGTTTAAGGCGCATTAATTTAACAGGGGTGTATTAGTGAATCCTCAATTTGTGCTAGTCTTCCTTCATTTGTTTTATTGTAAGCTTTTGGTTTTTTAGTGAATTTTGCAGACTGAAAAACAGCCTCTGAAGGCTTATAGTTATTTATGAAGAAGTTAAATATTGTAGTGTTTATCTTAGCGCTACTCAACACGTTGGAGTCATTAAGTATCGATCTTTATCTTCCAGCTTTCCCAAGCATGGCCGAAATTTTTAATACCGATATCGGGCATATTCAGATTTCCATCTCAGTATTCTTTGCCGGGTTTGCATTCGGACAGCTTCTATGGGGGCCTTTATCTGATAAAAAAGGACGTAAACCCATGTTATATTGCGGGCTTTTACTGTTTATCATAGGAGCAACCGCTATTTATTTTACCTCAGATATTTATGTTTTATGGGCAATGCGTTTTCTACAGGCATTTGGAGGAAGTGCGGGAATTGTAATCGGGAGGGCAATTATTATTGACCTTTATGACAAGCAAAAATCAGTGACTATTTTTTCACAGCAATCTCAGATCAGTGGTATAGCACCCATTGTTGCTCCGCTCATGGGAAGTGTATTTCTTAAATACTGGGGGTGGAACAGTTCATTTGCTTTTTTATGTATTATGGGATTGATCACTTTCTTTATGGTCTACAAATATGTTCCTGAAACCAATACCCGAATTAATAGTCCTGATGAGGTTATTGATGAAAAAGGGTTAAAAGATCAGCTGAAGATGATCATTTCCAACAAAGATTTCATCAACAGTACCATGATCGGGAGTATAGCCTTTGCGTCCCTGATTATTTATATTTCAAATGCCCCGTTCCTGTTTATGGAAATTCACGGATTTTCCAGTGGAACCTTTAGTTTTATATTCGCATTCAATTCATTGGCTCTGATTACGGCTGCTTATATTACGCCAAGACTGATCAAGAGAATCAGTAATTCAAATTTATTATTTGGTGCAACATCGATGTTGTTGATTGTGTGTGTGCTGCATATTCTGATTGCTGCGGGAAATCTTTCGGTAACGCTGGAAATTATGATGCTGTATTTATCATTGCTGGCAATAGGAATTCTATTTCCTATCACATCGGCTCATGCTTTGTCTCCATTTAAAGAAGGAAGAGGTACGGCTGCTGCTCTGTTAGGCTTTATGCAGTTGATGGTTACCTTTATTACCTCCGGATTACTTGGGCTTTTAGAAGCAGATTCTATCATACCGATGGTGGCTGCACGTGCCGGAATTGCATTGGTTGCCGTCTGGTTCGCTTATAGAATTGTTAAAAGTAAAAGAACAGTTGTTCAGGAGAAAATGGTCTGACCTATTCTGAACTGACAAAAGAATTATATTTTTTAATCTTGTTGAGAAGCTTAAAGCCGAAAGATTCTATCTTTCGGTTTTTGGCTCTTTTTTTACCCAACAATGGGTTGATCCTTCCATTTTCTCTTTTGGTCATACCATTCACACACTTAATCAAGTAATTTTTGTAAAAAACAGGCAATAGATTCTCTTTGCATAAAATTTAAATTATGAAGAGAAGTCTTTTAACAGCTTTTTGCTGTCTTTTGCCATTGGGGTATTGTATCAGTGCCCAGACAGGAATATCTGCGGAACTTAAAACAGAATATATCCCTTATTCCAATTATATTCGTCCGGAGGATAGTGTAAAAACAAATTCCAAGAGTGATTTTAAAAGAGTAGAGCTTAACCTGAGCATTCCTTTATCGGTAAAGAAAGACACCAACGGAAAAATCCGGGCGTGGTCTATGCTGCTTGGTGGATCTTACGCAAAAATGTCGCACAAAAACTATGAAAACCAGTTGTTTCCTGCTCAAATGCTGAATGCACAGGTGGGAATACAGCATATGCGACCTCTGGGAAAGAAGTGGAGCATGATGATGACAGCTACAGTAGGGGTGTATACCGACCTTGAAAAAATTGACTTTAATGACGTACTGGGACAGGGAGGTATTTTGTTTATCAGACATTTTAACCCCAATCTGGCACTAGGAGGGGGCCCTGTTCTTACGACGGCATTTGGTGCTCCTATGGTTTTGCCATGGATTTATTTTGATTGGAAAACCAATGGAAAAATTAAGTTTAATATCAACTTTCCGGAAGGAATGGAAGCCGGCTACCAGTTCACGGATAAATTTGCTTTAAAAGCTGTTGTTAATCTCAGTGGAATGTCTGTAGAAAGAAACAAAGAAGGAAAATCTACCCTTCTGGGCTACCAGCAAATAACCGCAGGATTAAGACCTGAAATACAGCTGAATGATAAGCTGGCTCTCCGCCTTACCGGAGGAACGACTTTAATCCGAAGCTTTAGCGAGAGCGACCGGAAGATTTCGAGTATTTTTAAAGACAAGAAAGTAGCAGATCCACGTTTTACCAGTACATTTTATGTCGCGGTGGCCTTGCGTTGGAATTTACTTTAATAAAAGAAAATAGGTCGGAAATGATAAAGCTTCTCATTTCCGACCTCTGTTTTTTATTTGCTGATCAGTTTTTTGTACACCACCTGGTTCAGCAGTTCTTCTTTTCGGGTTCGGGAAATAGGAAGTTCTGTTTTGTTGATGAATAAACGTCCACCGGAGATCATGTCAATATGGGTGATGTTGATTAAGAATGATTTATGGATTCTGAAAAAATGTTCCGAGGGCAAAGACTCTTCAATCGCCTTCATCGTCTGATGAATCACCAATGATTTATCCTTAAACTGAAGCTTTGTATAGTTTTGCATGCTTTCGATGTATAAAATATCCACCCATGAAACCTTAATGAAGGTATCAGATTGCCTTACATAGAGAAAGGGGTCATCTAAAGGTGTATTCTTTTTCAGTTTTTCATTGATGATAAATTGTTGCTGTGCTTTATTTACGGCCTGGTAAAAACGATTGAAAGCAATAGGTTTTAAAAGATAATCTGCAACCTGCAGACGAAATCCCTCCAATGCATATTCGGAATACGCGGTTGTTAAAATGCATAAAGGTGGGTTTTCAAGCTGTTCAAGGAACTCAAGACCTGTCAGATAAGGCATATTGATATCTAAAAAAAGAAGGTCTATTTCGGATTCTTTCACCTTTGCATCTGCTTCCAATGCTGTGGCACAGGTTCCTTCTACGGACAGAAAATCAATCTGATCCGCCAATTCTTTAAGATGGAATCTTGCCAGTGGTTCATCATCCACAATCAGGCATTTCATTTTAGGAATCGTATTATTGCTCATTTTCTTTGGATAATTCTAAGGTTAAAGTTACGGTATAAACCTGTTCCTTGGATTCAATTTTCAGATCATATGAACCAGGATATTGTAGTTTTAAACGTTTTTTTACATTTTGAAGACCGATTCCTCCGGCGCCATCTTTCTTTTTATATAATGTCATATCCGTGTATGAATTTTCAACATAAAAAGAAAGTTTTTCATTTTCTTCTGTACAGGAAATTTTTACATACCCTTTATGTCCGGGAAGACGGCAAACATATTTAAAGGCATTTTCAATAAAAGGAACCAGCAAAAGAGGAGCAATATCAGCCTTTGTATTGTTGATGTTCCATGTGGCTTGTACATCAAGTTCGTTTCCCCATCGTAATTTTTCCACTTCTACCAGATTCTGAAGATACTCAATTTCTTTATCTAGCGGAACCAATGGCTGGTTGCAATGATAGAGCTGATACCTTAGAATATCAGAAAATTTCATCAGAAGAAAATCGGCAAGCTGGGTATCGGTTTTCATCAGAATGTGGATGTGGTTCATGATATTGAAAACCAGATGAGGGTTAATCTGATCTTGCAATAATTTAAGTTGATTCTCAAGATGAGCTTGTTGAAGAAGAATATGATCACGCTCTATTCTTCCGTGTTCTTTGTAAAACTTAATTCCGCAAGCGGAACCATTGATCAGAAATGAGGCCGGTAGAGACATGTAAAATCCCTGCCATAAAAAAGGTAAGTGATCTGAAAAATTGGGCGGAAGATGGTTTTTGGGAGCTTCTTCAAGATAAGTAAAAATAAAAGAAAATATTAGGCTCAATAAGAAAATAACCATGGTGGTCTGAATAAGGAATCGTTTCATTTTTTTAGCCCGCAATGCTTTTGGAAGCAGTTTGTTGGTCAAAAAGTGAGTGAAGGTAAAAGAACAGATACCAATAATAATAGCCTGGAGCATCGCCAGATATTTTTCTGTAGAAGTCTGAAAGTTGCACCACAATACAAAGGTAAAAACAAGCCAGAACAGAAAAGTAAAAATATATTCTTTTAAAACAAAGGGTTTTGTCATGGTTGAAACAGTAGTAAATTCATAAAAAAATAGAAACTGCACGGTCACAGTTTCTAATGGTAAAGATAATTTAAGTTTTTTAGAACAGGAAATAACCTATTCCTAAGCTAAAGCTGTGAGGTTTTGATTTAAAATCTTTACTGATGCTTGATAAACCAGTCTCATATTTAAGGTCAACCGTAAAGTTCTTGTAATCTACTCCTACACCTCCCGTCATTCCTATATTGGATTTATCGAAGTTTTTAAAGCCTTCCAGCATAGCTTGGGACGTTGATATCTTATTATTAAAAGCATAGCTGTATACTCCGCCGGCAAATACTCTCACATTAAAGTCGTCTTTTGCGACAATTTTATATCCTACCACCACCGGAATGTCAATGGCATTCCATGTCAGTTTTGCAGAATTTCCGTCTTTGGTATCGTAAGAAGTTTTTCTTTTGTTGAACAGAGCTTCTCCTTGTACATACAGCTTTCCAATATCCATTCTGGTCATGACACCGGCCTGATAACCGAAGCCGTATTTCCCTTCCAATAAAGAAGATTCCGTTGAGGTTTTGGTAAAACTGGTTCCTCCCTTTACCCCAATGTGAAAAGCAGGAGTTTGTTGCGCCTGGATACCTACCGAGCTGATAAGGCATAAAAGCAAAGCGCTTAGTGCAAAAAATTGTTGTTTCATAAAATTAAATACTATTATTTGATGCAAAACAACAATTCCTTCCAGTAGAATGAAATTTTATTTGATGAATGGCAGAGATGCTTTGACAAAGCTCTGTTTCCACATGAAAAAAAATCGGAAGTACAGTGACTTCCGATTGAGTGTTTATTAATAAGGTTCTTCTACACAAATGGTTGGCGGAGTACATCCGCCGGTTCCGCCGCCGGGATTTCCACCACCCACGGCAATACACTGGCCGGGATTACCGTCTTCATAGGTTTCACAGGCTTTACCCCAGGCACATTGGCAGTCATTCTGGCAATTATAATGGTCTCCTCCCATATGGCAGGTATCTATTCCGCTGCCTAGAATCTTTGAAAGATCCTTTCTCAAAAGTTTTTTCATGGTTTAATTTGGTATTAAAAGTTATTGTTTAAAGTTGTACTTCTTTGTAAATATAATGAAATAGTCTTAAAGTATTGTAAATGAATTGCATGTGCTCTGTTTTAAACAAAAAGAAGCCACTGAAAGAGTGACTTCTATAGAACTATAAGGAAATTTCATTTTTAAAAACTAAAATTCTTTTGATACAAAGTGTATTCTTTTTTAAACAAAGGAATGGTACCCTCATACCTTAAAGGAGCGATACCAAAGCCATAAAACATGTCCGCCTGTATTCTGCCTTGTACTGTAAATACACCCTTTCTTTCAGGAATAAGTGTTATCCCTAATGAAGAAGGCGCAGAAATTCTTCCTCTAAGTCCGGAATTGGCAATAGGAATCGAAACAAACATCAGCCCTACAGCTCCTTTTGCTTCTAAACCAGCTTCTGCAGAAAGATTTCCTCCCAAACCGGTGATGGCGGGATCAGATTTCTTTTTCAGGTTGATATTCAACGCAGGATTTTTGCTGATCAGGAAATTGGCATTTCCTTCAAGGTCTAATAGCTGTCCCTGTACCTTTCCGGTAGCCTGCACTCCCAGAAACGGACCCGCAGAAAGAGTAGGGCTTAAAATAAGCCCTGTAGGTCCCAAAACAATCGGGACGATAGGGATATTCAGATAATCTGTAGTGCTCAGCGTGTAGCCAAGGCTTCCCACAATCGTTGCTGTACTCTGAAGCTGGATATCATCCATGATGAGGTTGACATAATAATCCGATAGATGCCCCCATGAGAATGTGATGTTATAATCAATCTTAGGAGTAAATCCCCCCTTCACGTTGACACTGGATGTTCCGGCTGAGGAGAGAGGGAATGAAAAGGTTTTATCAAAATTAAAACGGTTAAATTCAACGATTTTTTGATTCTGAAGATTTTTCGCTTCAATAGAATAAATTTTACGGGTAATTTCTCTGGAAACCATGCCCTCTACCGGAACATAATTGACCATTTTCCCGTTAATACTCACCGGTGCTTTATCTGAAGGATCGTATACTCCGCTCAATGTTCCGCTGTAGATAAACTCTTCAAGCTTTGCACTTGAAGTCTGTACCGTGAATTCATTATTTACTTTAGAAACAGAAGTTACCTTTGAAAGAATAGTACTTACCTGGTCTCCTTCTACCTTTGTTCCAACAATAACAGTTCCGGCAGAAATGCTATCTGTTTGCGGAGTGGTATGACTGAAGGTAATGGAACCTTCATTATGGGTAGAGATTGCATTCACTGACTCGTCATTGAGAATGATCACATTTTTTTGCAGCGTAAGATTTCCCAGGGTTTTCAGAGATGCAGACTCTGCCGGTTTTTCAACAGGAGCATCCGCCGGATCATCCTGAGAACAAGACATTAAAAGAAACACGCAGAAAACAGAAGAAAGAATAGATAAATAAAATTTTCTGCTGATTTTGAAGGGGTTAGATTTCATTTTCATAAACAGTGATTTTAAGTTTCTATCTAAATTAGGTGAATTATTTAAAGTCTACAAAAGAATTGCATTAAATTAGTGTCAATAACATAGTGATTTTCAGTAATATTTGTGTTTTCTCTTTGCATGAGGGATTGGTGCCAATAAAAGCAAAAAAGACCCGCTAAGAGTAGAGCGGGTCTTTATATTATTTTTTAAAAGATAATGTAAGGGCGATAGAAACCGTAGAAGATACTGGTTTTCCATTGATTTCCGCCGGTTTCCACTTTCCTTTATCTCTGATCCGATAAAAAGCTGCCTCAATAAATGCATTGACATCTTCATTATTACCTTTCACCTGAGAATCCAGAGCATTTCCTTTAGAATCTACTACAAAAGTCAATGTCGCCTTGTATGAGTCAGAGGAGAAATTTAAGAAGTCAAGATCAGTTGCTTCGTGTAAAAGCTTATGAAAAGAACCTGCTCCTTGTTCATATTCTGCTTCTTTAGTAACCTTGCTCTTTGTAGGCGGGTCTAATGCAATCAATTTCTTATCTTCAAGGGAAATCTTATCGAGAGCCGTTTTATAGGAATTAATTTTATCTTCAGTAAGGAGCCATTCCTTTTTGGTTCTTAAATCATTAGGTTTCGGATATTTGTTGTACAAAGCCGTTTTCTTTCTTTCATAACGTGAATCTGCCCTTTGAAATTCTGAAACCTGGGCATTACTGAAAATAAAAGTGAGGATACATGCTAATGCTAAGAACTTTTTCATAACGGGTTAAGCTTTTACGATATTAATAATTACCTCTGTAGCTTTCTCCATACTTTCCAGTGCTACATATTCGTAAGGACCATGGAAGTTGATTCCTCCTGCAAAAATATTCGGACATGGAAGACCCATGTAGGATAGCTGAGCGCCATCTGTTCCTCCTCTGATTGCTTTGATTTTTGGCTCAATTCCAGCTTCAGTCATTGCCTTTGCTGCAAGATCTACAATATGCATTTTGCCTTCAAATTGCTGTTTCATGTTTCTGTATTGTTCCTTGATCTCCACTTCAGCAGTTCCTTCACCGTGTTTTTGGTTGAATTCAGCTACTTTTTCCTCCATGAATTTCTTTCTTGCCTCAAATTTATCAGCATCATGATCACGGATGATATATTGCAATTTAGCCTCAGAGATATCAGCAGTAATATCCATTAAATGGTAGAATCCATCAAAACCTTTGGTGGTAGAAGGGGTTTCATTAGCAGGAAGAATTTGAGCAAATT
>JAOPSE010001676.1:0-122736 GCA_029449295.1 Zea luxurians
AGAGGCTCATACACCTCACCCCACATATGTTTCCTTGCCATAGATCACATTCTTGGATTTCTGGTGGAGACCATTTCTTGGTCAAAAATCCGTAGGTGTTAGCCTTCGGTATTATTGAAAATGGTCGTTCATGGCTATTTTCGGCAAAATGGGGGTTGTGTGGCCATTGATCGTCGACCAGAGGCTCATACACCTCACCCCACATATGTTTCCTTGTCGTAGATCACATTCTTGGATTTCTGGTGGAGACCATTTCTTGGTAAAAAATCCGTAGGTGTTAGCCTTCGGTATTATTGAAAATGGTCGTTCATGGCTATTTTCGACAAAAATGGGGGTTGTGTGGCCATTGATCATCGACCAGACGCTCATACACCTCACCCCACATATGTTTCCTTGCCATAGATCGCATTCTTGGATTTCTGGTGGAGACCATTTCTTGGTCAAAAATCCGTACGTGTTACCCTTCGGTATGATTGAAAATGGAGGTTGTGTGACCATTGATCATCGACCAGAGGCTCATACACCTCACCCCACATATGTTTCCTTGTCGTAGATCACATTCTTGGATTTCTGGTGGAGACCATTTCTTGGTCAAAAATCCGTAGGTGTTAGCCTTCGATATTATTGAAAATAGTCGTTCATGGCTATTTTCGACAAAAATGGGGGTTGTGTGGCCATTGATCATCGACCAGAGGCTCATACACCTCACCCCACATATGTTTCCTTGCCATAGATCACATTCTTGGATTTCTGGTGGAGACCATTTCTTGGTCAAAAATCCGTAGGTGTTAGCCTTCGGTATTATTGAAAATGGTCGTTCATGGCTATTTTCGACAAAAATGGGGGTTGTGTGGCCATTGATCATCGACCAGACGCTCATACACCTCACTACACATATGTTTCCTTGCCATAGATCACATTCTTGGATTTATGGTGGAGACCATTTCTTGGTCAAAAATCCGTAGGTGTTAGCCTTCGGTATTATTGAAAATGGTCGTTCATGGCTATTTTCGACAAAATGGGGGTTGTGTGGCAATTGATCATCGACCAGAGGCTCATACACCTCACCCCACATATGGTTCCTTGCCATAGATCACATTCTTGGATTTCTGGTGGAGACCATTTCTTGGGCAAAAATCCGAATGTGTTAGCCTTTGGTATTTTTGAAAATGGTCATTCATGGCTATTTTCGACAAAAATGGGGGTTGTGTGGCCATTGATCTTCGACCAGAGGCTCATACACCTCACTACACATATGTTTCCTTGCCATAGATCACATTCTTGGATTTATGGTGGAGACCATTTCTTGGTCAAAAATCCGTAGGTGTTAGCCTTCAGTGTCATTGAAAATGGTCGTTCATGGCTATTTTCGACAAAAATTAGGGTTGTGTGGCCATTGATCGTCGACCAGAGGCTCATACACCTCACCCCACATATGTTTCCTTGCCATAGATCACATTCTTGGATTTCTGGTGGAGACCATTTCTTGGTCAAAAATCCGTAGGTGTTAGCCTTCGGTATTATTGAAAATGGTCATTCATGGCTATTTTCGGCAAAATGGGGGTTGTGTGGCCATTGATCGTCGACCAGAGGCTCATACACCTCACCCCACATATGTTTGCTTGCCATAGATCACATTCTTGGATTTCTGGTGGAAACCATTTCTTGGTATAAAATCCGTAGGTGTTAGCCTCTAGTATTATTGAAAATGGTCGCTCATGGCTATTTTCAAGGTCGCTCATGGCTATTTTCATAAAAAATGGGGGTTGTGTGGCCATTGATCATCGACCAGAGGCTCGTAAACCTCACCCCGACCATTTCTTGGTCAAAAATCCGTAGGTGTTAGCCTTTGGTATTATTGAAAATGGTCGTTCATGGCTATTTTCGACAAAAATGGGGGTTGTGTGGCCATTGATCGTCGACCAGACGCTCATACACCTCACCCCACATATGTTTCCTTGTCGTAGATCACATTCTTGGATTTCTGGTGGAGACCATTTCTTGGTTAAAAATCCGTAGGTCTTAGCCTCTAGTATTATTGAAAATGGTCGCTCATGGCTATTTTCATAAAAAATGGGGGCTGTGTGGCCATTGATCATCGACCAGAGGCTCATACACCTCACCCCACATATGTTTCCTTGCCATAGATTACATTCTTGGATTTCTGGTGGAAACCATTTCTTGGTTAAAAACTCGTACGTGTTAGCCTTCGGTATTATTGAAAATGGTCATTCATGGCTATTTTCGACAAAAATGGGGGTTGTGTGTCCATTGATCATCGACCAGAGGCTCATACACCTCACCCCACATATGTTTCCTTGCCATAGATCACATTCTTGGATTTCTGGTGGAGACCATTTCTTGGTCAAAAATCCGTACGTGTTAGCCTTTGGTATTTTTGAAAATGGTCATTCATGGCTATTTTCGACAAAAATAGGGGTTGTGTGGCCATTGATCATCGACTAGAGGCTCATACACCTCACCCCACATATGTTTCCTTGCCATAGATCACATTCTTGGATTTCTGGTGGAGACCATTTCTTGGTCAAAAATCCGTAGGTGTTAGCCTTCGGTATTATTGAAAATGGTCGTTCATGGCTATTTTCGACAAAAATGGGGGTTGTGTGGCCATTGATCATCGACCAGACGCTCATACACCTCACCCCACATATGTTTCCTTGCCATAGATCACATTCTTGGATTTCTGGTGGAGACCTTTTCTTGGTCCAAAATCCGTAGGTGTTAGCCTCTAGTATTATTGAAAATGGTCGCTCATGGCTATTTTCAAGGTCGCTCATGGCTATTTTCATAAAAAATGGGGGTTGTGTGGCCATTTATCATCGACTAGAGGCTCATACACCTCACCCCACATATGTTTCCTTGCCATAGATTACATTCTTGGATTTCTGGTGGAAACCATTTCTTGGTTAAAAACTCGTACGTGTTAGCCTTCGGTATTATTGAAAATGGTCATTCATGGCTATTTTCGGCAAAATGGGGGTTGTGTGGCCATTGATCGTCGACCAGAGGCTCATACACCTCACCCCACATATGTTTCCTTGTCGTAGATCACATTCTTGGATTTCTGGTGGAGACCATTTCTTGGTCAAAAATCCGTAGGTGTTAGCCTTCGATATTATTGAAAATGGTCATTCATGGCTATTTTCGGCAAAATGGGGGTTGTGTGGCCATTGATCGTCGACCAGAGGCTCATACACCTCACCCCACATATGTTTCCTTGTCGTAGATCACATTCTTGGATTTCTGGTGGAGACCATTTCTTGGTCAAAAATCCGTAGGTGTTAGCCTTCGATATTATTGAAAATGGTCGTTCATGGCTATTTTCGACAAAAATGGGGGTTGTGTGGCCAATGATCATCGACTAGAGGCTCATACACCTCACCCCACATATGTTTCCTTGCCATAGATCACATTCTTGGATTTCTGGTGGAGACCATTTCTTGGTCAAAAATCCGTAGGTGTTAGCCTTCGGTATTATTGAAAATGGTCGTTCATGGCTATTTTCGACAAAAATGGGGGTTGTGTGGCCATTGATCATCGACCAGACGCTCATACACCTCACCCCACATATGTTTCCTTACCATAGATCACATTCTTGGATTTCTGGTGGAGACCATTTCTTGGTCTAAAATCCGTAGGTGTTAGCCTCTAGTATTATTGAAAATGGTCGCTCATGGCTATTTTCAAGGTCGCTCATGGCTATTTTCATAAAAAATGGGGGTTGTGTGGCCATTTATCATCGACTAGAGGCTCATAAACCTCACCCCACATATGTTTCCTTGCCATAGATCACATTCTTGGATTTCTGGTGGAGACCATTTCTTGGTCAAAAATCCGTAGGTGTTAGCCTTCGGTATTATTGTAAATGATCGTTCATGGCTATTTTCGACAAAAATGGGGGTTGTGTGGCCATTGATCATCGACCAGAGGCTCGTCCACCTCACCCCCCATATGTTTCCTTGCAATAGATCACATTCTAGGATTTCTGGTGGAGACCATTTCTTGGTCTAAAATCCGTAGGTGTTAGCCTCTAGTATTGTTGAAAATGGTCGCTCATGGCTATTTTCAAGGTCGCTCATGGCTATTTTCATAAAAAATGGGGGTTGTGTGGCCATTTATCATCGACTAGAGGCTCATAGACCTCACCCCACATATGTTTCCTTGCCATAGATTACATTCTTGGATTTCTGGTGGAAACCATTTCTTGGTTAAAAACTCGTACGTGTTAGCCTTCGGTATTATTGAAAATGGTCATTCATGGCTATTTTCGGCAAAATGGGGGTTGTGTGGCCATTGATCGTCGACCAGAGGCTCATACACCTCACCCCACATATGTTTCCTTGTCGTAGATCACATTCTTGGATTTCTGGTGGAGACCATTTCTTGGTCAAAAATCCGTAGGTGTTAGCCTTCGGTATTATTGAAAATGGTCGTTCATGGCTATTTTCGACAAAATGGGGGTTGTGTGGCAATTGATCATCGACCAGAGGCTCATACACCTCACCCCACATATGTTTCCTTGCCATAGATCACATTCTTGGATTTCTGGTGGAGACCATTTCTTGGTCAAAAATCCGTACGTGTTAGCCTTTGGTATTTTTGAAAATGGTCATTCATGGCTATTTTCGACAAAAATGGGGGTTGTGTGGCCATTGATCATCGACTAGAGGCTCATACACCTCACCCCACATATGTTTCCTTGCCATAGATCACATTCTTGGATTTCTGGTGGAGACCATTTCTTGGTCAAAAATCCGTAGGTGTTAGCCTTCGGTATTATTGTAAATGGTCATTCATGGCTATTTTCGACAAAAATGGGGGTTGTGTGGCCATTGATCATCGACCAGAGGCTCATACACCTCACCCCACATATGTTTCCTTGCCATAGATCACATTCTTGGATTTCTGGTGGAGACCATTTCTTGGTCAAAAATCCGTAGGTCTTAGCCTCTAGTATTATTGAAAATGGTCTCTCATGGCTATTTTCATAAAAATTGGGGGTTGTGTGGCCATTGATCATCGACCAGAGGCTCGTACACCTCACCCCACATATGTTTCCTTGCCATAGATCACATTCTTGGATTTCTGGTGGAGACCATTTCTTGGTCAAAAATCCGTAGGTGTTAGCCTTCGATATTATTGAAAATGGTCGTTCATGGCTATTTTCGACAAAAATGGGGGTTGTGTGGCCATTGATCATCGACCAGAGGCTCATACACCTCACCCCACATATGTTTCCTTGCCATAGATCACATTCTTGGATTTCTGGTGGAGACCATTTCTTGGTCAAAAATCTGTAGGTCTTAGCCTCTAATATTATTGAAAATGGTCGCTCATGGCTATTTTCATAAAAAATGGGGGTTGTGTGGCCATTTATCATCGACTAGAGGCTCATAAATCTCACCCCACATATGTTTCCTTGCCATAGATCACATTCTTGGATTTCTGGTGGAGACCATTTCTTGGTCAAAAATCCGTAGGTGTTAGCCTTCGGTATTATTGAAAATGGTCGTTCATGGCTATTTTCGACAAAAATGGGGGTTGTGTGGCCATTGATCATCGACCAGACGCTCATACACCTCACCCCACATATGTTTCCTTGCCATAGATCACATTCTTGGATTTCTGGTGGAGACCATTTCTTGGTCTAAAATCCGTAGGTGTTAGCCTCTAGTATTATTGAAAATGGTCGCTCATGGCTATTTTCAAGGTCGCTCATGGCTATTTTCATAAAAATGGGGGTTGTGTGGCCATTTATCATCGACTAGAGGCTCATAAACCTCACCCCACATATGTTTCCTTGCCATAGATTACATTCTTGGATTTCTGGTGGAAACCATTTCTTGGTTAAAAACTCGTACGTGTTAGCCTTCGGTATTATTGAAAATGGTCATTCATGGCTATTTTCGGCAAAATGGGGGTTGTGTGGCCATTGATCGTCGACCAGAGGCTCATACACCTCACCCCACATATGTTTCCTTGTCGTAGATCACATTCTTGGATTTCTGGTGGAGACCATTTCTTGGTCAAAAATCCGTAGGTGTTAGCCTTCGATATTATTGAAAATGGTCGTTCATGGCTATTTTCGACAAAAATGGGGGTTGTGTGGCCATTGATCATCGACCATAGGCCCATACACCTCACCCCACATATGTTTCCTTGCCATAGATCACATTCTTGGATTTCTGGTGGAGACCATTTCTTGGTCAAAAATCTGTAGGTGTTAGCCTTCGGTATTATTGTAAATGGTCATTCATGGCTATTTTCGACAAAAATGGGGGTTGTGTGGCCATTGATCATCGACGAGAGGCTCATACACCTCACCCCACATATGTTTCCTTGCCATAGATCACATTCTTGGATTTCTGGTGGAGACCATTTCTTGGTCAAAAATCCGTAGGTCTTAGCCTCTAGTATTATTGAAAATGGTCGCTCATGGCTATTTTCATAAAAAATGGGGGTTGTGTGGCCATTGATCATCGACCAAGCCATGAACGACCATTTTCAAAAATACCAAAGGCTAACACGTACGGATTTTTGACCAAGAAATGGTCTCCACCAGAAATCCAAGAATGTGATCTATGGCAAGGAAACATATGTGGGGTGAGGTTTATGAACCTCTAGTCGATGAAAATGGCCACACAACCCCCATTTTTTATGAAAATAGCCATGAGCGACCTTGAAAATAGCCATGAGCGACCATTTTCAATAATACTAGAGGCTAACACCTACGGATTTTAGACCAAGAAATGGTCCCCACCAGAAATCCAAGAATGTGATCTATGGCAAGGAAACATATGTGGGGTGAGGTGTATGAGCGTCTGGTCGATGATCAATGGCCACACAACCCCCATTTTTGTCGAAAATAGCCATGAACGACCATTTTCAATAATACCGAAGGCTAACACCTACAGATTTTTGACCAAGAAATGGTCTCCACCAGAAATCCAAGAATGTGATCTATGGCAAGGAAACATATGTGGGGTGAGGTGTATGAGCCTCTGGTCGATGATCAATGGCCACACAACCCCCATTTTTGTCGAAAATAGCCATGAACGACCATTTTCAATAATATCGAAGGCTAACACCTACGGATTTTTGACCAAGAAATGGTCTCCACCAGAAATCCAAGAATGTGATCTACGACAAGGAAACATATGTGGGGTGAGGTGTATGAGCCTCTGGTCGACGATCAATGGCCACAGAACCCCCATTTTGCCGAAAATAGCCATGAGCGACCATTTTCAATAATATTAGAGGCTAAGACCTACGGATTTTTGACCAAGAAATGGTCTCCACCAGAAATCCAAGAATGTGATCTATGGCGAGGAAACATATGTGGGGTGAGGTGTATGAGCCTCTGGTCGATGATCAATGGCCACACAACCCCCATTTTTGTCGAAAATAGCCATGAACGACCATTTTCAATAATACCGAAGGCTAACACCTACGGATTTTTGACCAAGAAATGGTCTCCACCAGAAATCCAAGAATGTGATATATGGCAAGGAAACATATGTGGGGTGAGGTGTACGAGCCTCTGGTCGATGATCAATGGCCACAGAACCCCCATTTTGCCGAAAATAGCCATGAACGACCATTTTCAATAATACCGAAGGCTAACACCTACGGATTTTTGACCAAGAAATGGTCTCCACAAGAAATCCAAGAATGTGATCTATGGCAAGGAAACATATGTGGGGTGAGGTGTACGAGCCTCTGGTCGATGAGCAATGGCCACAGAACCCCCATTTTACCGAAAATAGCCATGAACGACCATTTTCAATAATACCGAAGGCTAACACGTACGAGTTTTTGACCAAGAAATGGTCTCCACCAGAAATCCAAGAATGTGATCTATGGCAAGGAAACATATGTGGGGTGAGGTGTATGAGCCTCTGGTCGATGATCAATGGCCACACAACCCCCATTTTTGTCGAAAATAGCCATGAACGACCATTTTCAATAATATCGAAGGCTAACACCTACGGTTTTTTGACCAAGAAATGGTCTCCACCAGAAATCCAAGAATGTGATCTACAACAAGGAAACATATGTGGGGTTAGGTGTATGAGCCTCTGGTCGACGATCAATGGCCACACAACCCCCATTTTGCCGAAAATAGCCATGAATGACCATTTTCAATAATACTGAAGGCTAACACGTACGCGTTTTTAACCAAGAAATGGTTTCCACCAGAAATCCAAGAATGTAATCTATGGCAAGGAAACATATGTGGGGTGAGGTTTATGAGCCTCTAGTCGATGATAAATGGCCACACAACCCCCATTTTTTATGAAAATAGCCATGAGCGACCTTGAAAATAGCCATGAGCGACCATTTTCAATAATACTAGAGGCTAACACCTACGGATTTTAGACCAAGAAATGGTCTCCACCAGAAATCCAAGAATGTGATCTATGGCAAGGAAACAAATGTGGGGTGAGGTGTATGAGCGTCTGGTCGATGATCAATGGCCACACAACCCCCATTTTTGTCGAAAATAGCCATGAACGACCATTTTCAATAATACCGAAGGCTAACACCTACGGATTTTTGACCAAGAAATGGTCTCCACCAGAAATCCAAGAATGTGATCTATGGCAAGGAAACATATGTGGGGTGAGGTGTATGAGCCTCTAGTCGATGATCAATGGCCACACAACCCCCATTTTTGTCGAAAATAGCCATGAATGACCATTTTCAAAAATACCAAAGGCTAACACGTATGGATTTTTGACCAAGAAATGGTCTCCACCAGGAATCCAAGAATGTGATCTATGGCAAGGAAACATATGTGGGGTGAGGTGTATGATCCTCTGGTCGGTGATCAATGGCCACACAACCCCCATTTTGCCGAAAATAGCCATGAACGACCATTTTCAATAATACCGAAGGCTAACACGTACGAGTTTTTAACCAAGAAATGGTCTCCACCAGAAATCCAAGAATGTGATCTATGGCAAGGAAACATATGTGGGGTGAGGTTTATGAGCCTCTAGGTGATGATAAATGGCCACACAACCCCCATTTTTTATGAAAATAGCCATGAGCGACCATTTTAAATAATACTAGAGGCTAAGACCTACGGATTTTAGACCAAGAAATGGTCTCCACCAGAAATCCAAGAATGTGATCTATGGCAAGGAAACATATGTGGGGTGAGGTGTATGAGCATCTGGTCGATGATCAATGGCCACACACCCCCATTTTTGTCGAAAATAGCCATGAACGACCATTTTCAATAATACCGAAGGCTAACACCTACGGATTTTTGACCAAGAAATGGTCTCCACCAGAAATCCAAGAATGTGATCTATGGCAAGGAAACATATGTGGGGTGAGGTGTATGAGCCTCTAGTCGATGATCAATGGCCACACAACCCCCATTTTTGTCGAAAATAGCCATGAACGACCATTTTCAATAATACCGAAGGCTAACACCTACGGATTTTTGACCAAGAAATGGTCTCCACCAGAAATCCAAGAATGTGATCTATGGCAAGGAAACATATGTGGGGTGAGGTGTATGAGCCTCTGGTCGATGATCAATGGCCACACAACCCCCATTGGTCCGAAAATAGCCATGAATGACCATTTTCAATAATACCGAAGGCTAACACGTACGAGTTTTTAACCAAGAAATGGTTTCCACCAGAAATCCAAGAATGTAATCTATGGCAAGGAAACATATGTGGGGTGAGGTTTATGAGCCTCTAGTCGATGATAAATGGCCACACAACCCCCATTTTTTATGAAAATAGCCATGAGCGACCTTGAAAATAGCCATGAGCGACCATTTTCAATAATACTAGAGGCTAACACCTACGGATTTTAGACCAAGAAATGGTCTCCACCAGAAATCCAAGAATGTGATCTATGGCAAGGAAACATATGTGGGGTGAGGTGTATGAGCGTCTGGTCGATGATCAATGGCCACACAACCCCCATTTTTGTCGAAAATAGCCATGAACGACCATTTTCAATAATGCCGAAGGCTAACACCTACGGATTTTTGACCAAGAAATGTCTGCACCAGAAATCCAAGAATGTGATCTATGGCAAGGAAACATATGTGGGGTGAGGTGTATGAGCCTCTAGTCGATGATCAATGGCCACACAACCCCCATTTTTGTCGAAAATAGCCATGAATGACCATTTTCAAAAATACCAAAGGCTAACACGTACGGATTTTTAACCAAGAAATGGTCTCCACCAGAAATCCAAGAATGTGATCTATGGCAAGGAAATATATGTGGGGTGAGGTGTACGAGCCTCTGGTTGATGATCAATGGCCACACAACCCCCATTTTGCCGAAAATAGCCATGAATGACCATTTTCAATAATACCGAAGGCTAACACGTACGAGTTTTTAACCAAGAAATGGTTTCCACCAGAAATCCAAGAATGTAATCTATAGCAAGGAAACATATGTGGGGTGAGGTTTATGAGCCTCTAGTCGATGATAAATGGCCACACAACCCCCATTTTTTATGAAAATAGCCATGAGCGACCTTGAAAATAGCCATGAGCGACCATTTTCAATAATACTAGAGGCTAACACCTACGGATTTTAGAACAAGAAATGGTCTCCACCAGAAATCCAAGAATGTGATCTATGGCAAGGAAACATATGTGGGGTGAGGTGTATGAGCGTCTGGTCGATGATCAATGGCCACACAACCCCCATTTTTGTCGAAAATAGCCATGAACGACCATTTTCAATAATACCGAAGGCTAACACCTACGGATTTTTGACCAAGAAATGGTCTCCACCAGAAATCCAAGAATGTGATCTATGGCAAGGAAACATATGTGGGGTGAGGTGTATGAGCCTCTGGTCGACGATCAATGGCCACACAACCCTAATTTTTGTCGAAAATAGCCATGAACGACCATTTTCAATGACACTGAAGGCTAATCACCTACGGATTTTTGACCAAGAAATGGTCTCCACCATAAATCCAAGAATGTGATCTATGGCAAGGAAACATATGTGTAGTGAGGTGTATGAGCCTCTGGTCGAAGATCAATGGCCACACAACCCCCATTTTTGTCGAAAATAGCCATGAATGACCATTTTCAAAAATACCAAAGGCTAACACGTACGGATTTTTGACCAAGAAATGGTCTCCACCAGAAATCCAAGAATGTGATCTATGGCAAGGAAACATATGTGGGGTGAGGTGTACGAGCCTCTGGTCGATAATGAATGGTCACACAACCCCCATTTTGCCGAAAATAGCCATGAACGACCATTTTCAATAATACCGAAGGCTAACACGTACGAGTTTTTAACCAAGAAATGGTCTCCACCAGAAATCCAAGAATGTGATCTATGGCAAGGAAACATATGTGGGGCGAGGTTTATGAGCCTCTAGTCGATGATAAATGGCCACACAACCCCCATTTTTTATGAAAATAGCCATGAGCGACCTTGAAAATAGCCATGAGCGACCATTTTCAATAATACTAGAGGCTAACACCTATGGATTTTAGACCAAGAAATGGTCTCCACCAGAAATCCAAGAATGTGATCTATGACAAGGAAACATATGTGGGGTGAGGTGTATGAGCGTCTGGTCGATGATCAATGGCACACAACCCCCATTTTTGTCGAAAATAGCCATGAACGACCATTTTCAATAATACCGAAGGCTAACACCTACGGATTTTTGACCAAGAAATGGTCTCCACCAGAAATCCAAGAATGTGATCTATGGCAAGGAAACATATGTGGGGTGAGGTGTATGAGCCTCTGGTCGATGATCAATGGCCACACAACCCCCATTTTTGTCGAAAATAGCCATGAACGACCATTTTCAATAATACCGAAGGCTAACACCTACGGATTTTTGACCAAGAAATGGTCTCCACCAGAAATCCAAGAATGTGATCTATGGCAAGGAAACATATGTGGGGTGAGGTGTATGAGCGTATGGTCGATGATCAATGGCCACACAACCCCCATTTTTGTCGAAAATAGCCATGAATGACCATTTACAATAATACCGAAGGCTAACACCTACGGATTTTTGACCAAGAAATGGTCTCCACCAGAAATCCAAGAATGTGATCTATGGAAAGGAAACATATGTGGGGTGAGGTGTACGAGCCTTTGGTCGATGATCAATGGCCACAGAACCCCCATTTTGCCGAAAATAGCCATGAACGACCATTTTCAATAATACCGAAGGCTAACACGTACGAGTTTTTGACCAAGAAATGGTCTCCACCAAAAATCCAAGAATGTGATCTATGGCAAGGAAACATATGTGGGGTGAGGTGTACGAGCCTCTGGTTGATGATCAATGGCCACACAACCCCCATTTTGCCGAAAATAGCCATGAATGACCATTTTCAATAATACCGAAGGCTAACACGTACGAGTTTTTAACCAAGAAATGGTTTCCACCAGAAATCCAAGAATGTAATCTATGGCAAGGAAACATATGTGGGGTGAGGTTTATGAGCCTCTAGTCGATGATAAATGGCCACACAACCCCCATTTTTTATGAAAATAGCCATGAGCGACCTTGAAAATAGCCATGAGCGACCATTTTCAATAATACTAGAGGATAACACCTACGGATTTTAGACCAAGAAATGGTCTCCACCAGAAATCCAAGAATGTGATCTATGGCAAGGAAACATATGTGGGGTGAGGTGTATGAGCGTCTGGTCGATGATCAATGGCCACACAACCCCCATTTTTGTCGAAAATAGCCATGAACGACCATTTTCAATAATACCGAAGGCTAACACCTAAGGATTTTTGACCAAGAAATGGTCTCCACCAGAAATCCAAGAATGTGATCTATGGCAAGGAAACATATGTGGGGTGAGGTGTATGAGCCTCTGGTCGACGATCAATGGCCACACAACCCCCATTTTTGTCGAAAATAGCCATGAACGACCATTTTCAATAATACCGAAGGCTAACACCTACGGATTTTTGACCAAGAAATGGTCTCCACCAGAAATCCAAGAATGTGATCTATGGCAAGGAAACATATGTGGGGTGAGGTGTATGAGCGTCTGGTCGATGATCAATGGCCACACAACCCCCATTTTTGTCGAAAATAGCCATGAATGACCATTTACAATAATACCGAAGGCTAACACCTACGGATTTTTGACCAAGAAATGGTCTCCACCAGAAATCCAAAATGTGATCTATGGAAAGGAAACATATGTGGGGTGAGGTGTACGAGCCTCTGGTCGATGATCAATGGCCACAGAACCCCCATTTTGCCGAAAATAGCCATGAACGACCATTTTCAATAATACCGAAGGCTAACACGTACGAGTTTTTGACCAAGAAATGGTCTCCACCAAAAATCCAAGAATGTGATCTATGGCAAGGAAACATATGTGGGGTGAGGTGTATGAGCGTCTGGTCGATGATCAATGGCCACACAACCCCCATTTTTGTCGAAAATAGCCATGAATGACCATTTACAATAATACCGAAGGCTAACACCTACGGATTTTTGACCAAGAAATGGTCTCCACCAGAAATCCAAGAATGTGATCTATGGCAAGGAAACATATGTGGGGTGAGGTGTATGAGCCTCTGGTCGACGATCAATGGCCACACAACCCTAATTTTTGTCGAAAATAGCCATGAACGACCATTTTCAATGACACTGAAGGCTAACACCTACGGATTTTTGACCAAGAAATGGTCTCCACCATAAATCCAAGAATGTGATCTATGGCAAGGAAACATATGTGGGGTGAGGTGTATGAGCCTCTGGTCGATGATCAATGGCCACACAACCCCTATTTTTGTCGAAAATAGCCATGAATGACCATTTACAATAATACCGAAGGCTAACACCTACGGATTTTTGACCAAGAAATGGTCTCCACCAGAAATCCAAGAATGTGATCTATGGCAAGGAAACATATGTGGGGTGAGGTGTATGAGCCTCTGGTCGATGATCAATGGCCACACAACCCCCATTTTTGTCGAAAATAGCCATGAACGACCATTTTCAATAATATCGAAGGCTAACACCTACGGATTTTTGACCAAGAAATGGTCTCCACCAGAAATCCAAGAATGTGATCTACGACAAGGAAACATATGTGGGGTGAGGTGTATGAGCCTCTGGTCGACGATCAATGGCCACACAACCCCCATTTTGCCGAAAATAGCCATGAATGACCATTTTCAATAATACCGAAGGCTAACACGTACGAGTTTTTAACCAAGAAATGGTTTCCACCAGAAATCCAAGAATGTAATCTATGGCAAGGAAACATATGTGGGGTGAGGTTTATGAGCCTCTAGTCGATGATAAATGGCCACACAACCCCCATTTTTTATGAAAATAGCCATGAGCGACCTTGAAAATAGCCATGAGCGACCATTTTCAATAATACTAGAGGCTAACACCTACGGATTTTAGACCAAGAAATGGTCTCCACCAGAAATCCAAGAATGTGATCTATGGCAAGGAAACATATGTGGGGTGAGGTGTATGAGCGTCTGGTCGATGATCAATGGCCACACAACCCCCATTTTTGTCGAAAATAGCCATGAACGACCATTTTCAATAATACCGAAGGCTAACACCTACGGATTTTTGACCAAGAAATGGTCTCCACCAGAAATCCAAGAATGTGATCTATGGCAAGGAAACATATGTGGGGTGAGGTGTATGAGCCTCTGGTCGACGATCAATGGCCACACAACCCTAATTTTTGTCGAAAATAGCCATGAACGACCATTTTCAATGACACTGAAGGCTAACACCTACGGATTTTTGACCAAGAAATGGTCTCCACCATAAATCCAAGAATGTGATCTATGGCAAGGAAACATATGTGTAGTGAGGTGTATGAGCCTCTGGTCGAAGATCAATGGCCACACAACCCCCATTTTTGTCGAAAATAGCCATGAATGACCATTTTCAAAAATACCAAAGGCTAACACGTACGGATTTTTGACCAAGAAATGGTCTCCACCAGAAATCCAAGAATGTGATCTATGGCAAGGAAACATATGTGGGGTGAGGTGTACGAGCCTCTGGTCGATGATCAATGGCCACACAACCCCCATTTTGCCGAAAATAGCCATGAACGACCATTTTCAATAATACCGAAGGCTAACACGTACGAGTTTTTAACCAAGAAATGGTCTCCACCACAAATCCAAGAATGTGATCTATGGCAAGGAAACATATGTGGGGTGAGGTTTATGAGCCTCTAGTCGATGATAAATGGCCACACAACCCCCATTTTTTATGAAAATAGCCATGAGCGACCTTGAAAATAGCCATGAGCGACCATTTTCAATAATACTAGAGGCTAACACCTATGGATTTTAGACCAAGAAATGGTCTCCACCAGAAATCCAAGAATGTGATCTATGGCAAGGAAACATATGTGGGGTGAGGTGTATGAGCGTCTGGTCGATGATCAATGGCCACACAACCCCCATTTTTGTCGAAAATAGCCATGAACGACCATTTTCAATAATACCGAAGGCTAACACCTACGTATTTTTGACCAAGAAATGGTCTCCACCAGAAATCCAAGAATGTGATCTATGGCAAGGAAACATATGTGGGGTGAGGTGTATGAGCCTCTGGTCGACGATCAATGGACCACACAACCCTAATTTTTTGTCGAAAATAGCCATGAACGACCATTTTCAATGACACTGAAGGCTAACACCTACGGATTTTTGACCAAGAAATGGTCTCCACCATAAATCCAAGAATGTGATCTATGGCAAGGAAACATATGTGTAGTGAGGTGTATGAGCCTCTAGTCGAAGATCAATGGCCACACAACCCCCATTTTTGTCGAAAATAGCCATGAATGACCATTTTCAAAAATACCAATGGCTAACACATTCGGATTTTTGCCCAAGAAATGGTCTCCACCAGAAATCCAAGAATGTGATCTATGGCAAGGAAACATATGTGGGGTGAGGTGTACGAGCCTCTGGTCGATGATCAATGGCCACAGAACCCCCATTTTGCCGAAAATAGCCATGAATGACCATTTTCAATAATACCGAAGGCTAACACGTACGAGTTTTTGACCAAGAAATGGTCTCCACCAAAAATCCAAGAATGTGATCTATGGCAAGGAAACATATGAGGGGTGAGATTTATGAGCCTCTAGTCGATGATAAATGGCCACACAACCCCCATTTTTTATGAAAATAGCCATGAGCGACCATTTTCAATAATATTAGAGGCTAAGACCTACGGATTTTTGACCAAGAAATGGTCTCCACCAGAAATCTAAGAATGTGATCTATGGCAAGAAAACATATGTGGGGTGAGGTGTATGAGCCTCTGGTCGATGATCAATGGCCACACAACCCACATTGTTGTCGAAAATAGCCATGAATGACCATTTACAATAATACCGAAGGCTAACACCTACGGATTTTTGACCAAGAAATGGTCTCCACCAGAAATCCAAGAATGTGATCTATGGCAAGGAAACATATGTGGGGTGAGGTGTATGAGCCTCTGGTCGATGATCAATGGCCACACAACCCCCATTTTTGTCGAAAATGGCCATGAACGACCATTTTCAATAATATCGAAGGCTAACACCTACGGATTTTTGACCAAGAAATGGTCTCCACCAGAAATCCAAGAATGTGATCTACGACAAGGAAACATATGTGGGGTGAGGTGTATGAGCCTCTGGTCGACGATCAATGGCCACACAACCCCCATTTTGCCGAAAATAGCCATGAATGACCATTTTCAATAATACCGAAGGCTAACACGTACGAGTTTTTAACCAAGAAATGGTTTCCACCAGAAATCCAAGAATGTAATCTATGGCAAGGAAACATATGTGGGGTGAGGTGTACGAGCCTCTGGTCGATGATCAATGGCCACACAACCCCCATTTTGCCGAAAATAACCATGAACGACCATTTTCAATAATACCGAAGGCTAACACGTACGAGTTTTTGACCAAGAAATGGTCTCCACCAGAAATCCAAGAATGTGATCTACGACAAGGAAACATATGTGGGGTGAGATTTATGAGCCTCTAGTCGATGATAAATGGCCACACAACCCCCATTTTTTTATGAAAATAGCCATGAGCGACCATTTTCAATAATATTAGAGGCTAAGACCTACGGATTTTTGACCAAGAAATGGCCTCCACCAGAAATCCAAGAATGTGATCTATGGCAAGGAAACATATGTGGGGTGAGGTGTATGAGCCTATGGTCGATGATCAATGGCCACACAACCCCCATTTTTGTCGAAAATAGCCATGAATGACCATTTACAATAATACCGAAGGCTAACACCTACGGATTTTTGACCAAGAAATGGTCTCCACCAGAAATCCAAGAATGTGATCTATGGCAAGGAAACATATGTGGGGTGAGGTGTATGAGCCTATGGTCGATGATCAATGGCCACACAACCCCCATTTTTGTCGAAAATAGCCATGAACGACCATTTTCAATAATATCGAAGGCTAACACCTACGGATTTTTGACCAAGAAATGGTCTCCACCAGAAATCCAAGAATGTGATCTACGACAAGGAAACATTTGTGGGGTGAGGTGTATGAGCCTCTGGTCGACGATCAATGGCCACACAACCCCCATTTTGCCGAAAATAGCCATGAATGACCATTTTCAATAATACCGAAGGCTAACACGTACGAGTTTTTAACCAAGAAATGGCTTCCACCAGAAATCCAAGAATGTAATCTATGGCAAGGAAACATATGTGGGGTGAGGTTTATGAGCCTCTAGTCGATGATAAATGGCCACACAACCCCCATTTTTTATGAAAATAGCCATGAGCGACCTTGAAAATAGCCATGAGCGACCATTTTCAATAATACTAGAGGCTAACACCTACGGATTTTAGACCAAGAAATGGTCTCCACCAGAAATCCAAGAATGTGATCTACGACAAGGAAACATATGTGGGGTGAGGTGTATGAGCCTCTGGTCGACGATCAATGGCCACACAACCCCCATTTTGCCGAAAATAGCCATGAATGACCATTTTCAATAATACCGAAGGCTAACACGTACGAGTTTTTAACCAAGAAATGGCTTCCACCAGAAATCCAAGAATGTAATCTATGGCAAGGAAACATATGTGGGGTGAGGTTTATGAGCCTCTAGTCGATGATAAATGGCCACACAACCCCCATTTTTTATGAAAATAGCCATGAGCGACCTTGAAAATAGCCATGAGCGACCATTTTCAATAATACTAGAGGCTAACACCTACGGATTTTAGACCAAGAAATGGTCTCCACCAGAAATCCAAGAATGTGATCTATGGCAAGGAAACATATGTGGGGTGAGGTGTATGAGCGTCTGGTCGATGATCAATGGACACACAACCCCCATTTTTGTCGAAAATAGCCATGAACGACCATTTTCAATAATACCGAAGGCCAACACCTACGGATTTTTGACCAAGAAATGGTCTCCACCAATAATCCAAGAATGTGATTTATGGCAAAGAAACATATGTGGGGTGAGGTGTATGAGCCTCTGGTCAACGATCAATGGCCACACAACCCTAATTTATGTCGAAAATAGCCATGAACGACCATTTTCAATGACACTGAAGGCTAACACCTACGGATTTTTGACCAAGAAATGGTCTCCACCATAAATCCAAGAATGTGATCGATGGCAAGGAAACATATGTGTAGTGAGGTGTATGAGCCTCTGGTCGAAGATCAATGGCCACACAACCCCCATTTTTGTCGAAAATAGCCATGAATGACCATTTTCAAAAATACCAAAGGCTAACACGTACGGATTTTTGACCAAGAAATGGTCTCCACCAAAAATCCAAGAATGTGATCTATGGCAAGGAAACATATGTGGGGTGAGATTTATGAGCCTCTAGTCGATGATAAATGGCCACACAACCCCCATTTTTTATGAAAATAGCCATGAGCGACCATTTTCAATAATATTAGAGGCTAAGACCTACGGATTTTTGACCAAGAAATGGTCTCCACCAGTAATCCAAGAATGTGATCTATGGCAAGGAAACATATGTGGGGTGAGGTGTATGAGCCTCTGGTCGATGATCAATGGCCACACAACCCCCATTTTTGTCGAAAATAGCCATGAATGACCATTTACAATAATACCGAAGGCTAACACCTACGGATTTTTGACCAAGAAATGGTCTCCACCAGAAATCCAAGAATGTGATCTATGGCAAGGAAACATATGTGGGGTGAGGTGTATGAGCCTCTGGTCGATGATCAATGGCCACACAACTCCCATTTTTGTCGAAAATAGCCATGAACGACCATTTTCAATTATATCGAAGGCTAACACCTACGGATTTTTGACCAAGAAATGGTCTCCACCATAAATCCAAGAATGTGATCTACGACAAGGAAACATATGTGGGGTGAGGTGTATGAGCCTCTGGTCAACGATCAATGGCCACACAACCCCCATTTTGCCGAAAATAGCCATGAATGACCATTTTCAATAATACCGAAGGCTAACACGTACGAGTTTTTAACCAAGAAATGGTTTCCACCAGAAATCCAAGAATGTAATCTATGGCAAGGAAACATATGTGGGGTGAGGTTTATGAGCCTCTAGTCGATGATAAATGGCCACACAACCCCCATTTTTTATGAAAATAGCCATGAGCGACATTGAAAATAGCCATGAGCGACCATTTTCAATAATATTAGAGGCTAAGACCTACGGATTTTTGACCAAGAAATGGTCTCCACCAGAAATCCAAGAATGTGATCTATGGCAAGGAAACATATGTGGGGTGAGGTGTATGAGCCTCTGGTCGATGATCAATGGCCACACAACCCCCATTTTTGTCGAAAATAGCCATGAATGACCATTTACAATAATACCGAAGGCTAACACCTACGGATTTTTGACCAAGAAATGGTCTCCACCAGAAATCCAAGAATGTGATCTATGGCAAGGAAACATATGTGGGGTGAGGTGTATGAGCCTCTGGTCGATAATCAATGGCCACACAACCCCCATTTTTGTCGAAAATAGCCATGAACGACCATTTTCAATAATATCGAAGGCTAACACCTATGGATTTTTGACCAAGAAATGGTCTCCACCAGAAATCCAAGAATGTGATCTACGACAAGGAAACATATGTGGGGTGAGGTGTATGAGCCTCTGGTCGACGATCAATGGCCACACAACCCCCATTTTGCCGAAAATAGCCATGAATGACCATTTTCAATAATACCGAAGGCTAACACGTACGAGTTTTTAACCAAGAAATGGTTTCCACCAGAAATCCAAGAATGTAATCTATGGCAAGGAAACATATGTGGGGTGAGGTTTATGAGCCTGTAGTCGATGATAAATGGCCACACAACCCCCATTTTTTATGAAAATAGCCATGAGCGACCATTTTCAATAATACTAGAGGCTAACACCTACGGATTTTAGACCAAGAAATGGTCTCCACCAGAAATCCAAGAATGTGATCTATGGCAAGGAAACATATGTGGGGTGAGGTGTATGAGCGTCTGGTCGATGATCAATGGCCACACAACCCCCATTTTTGTCGAAAATAGCCATGAACGACCATTTTCAATAATACCGAAGGCTAACACCTACGGAATTTTGACCAAGAAATGGTCTCCACCAGAAATCCAAGAATGTGATCTATGGCAAGGAAACATATGTGGGGTGAGGTGTATGAGCCTCTGGTCGACGATCAATGGCCACACAACCCCCATTTTTTATGAAAATAGCCATGAGCGACCTTGAAAATAGCCATGAGCGACCATTTTCAATAATACTAGAGGCTAACACCTACGGATTTTAGACCAAGAAATGGTCTCCACCAGAAATCCAAGAATGTGATCTATGGCAAGGAAACATATGTGGGGTGAGGTGTATGAGCGTCTGGTCGATGATCAATGGCCACACAACCCCCATTTTTGTCGAAAATAGCCATGAACGACCATTTTCAATAATACCGAAGGCTAACACCTACGGATTTTTGACCAAGAAATGGTCTCCACCAGAAATCCAAGAATGTGATCTATGGCAAGGAAACATATGTGGGGTGAGGTGTATGAGCCTCTGGTCGATGATAAATGGCCACACAACCCCCATTTTTGTCGAAAATAGCCATGAACGACCATTTTCAATAATATCGAAGGCTAACACCTACGGATTTTTGACCAAGAAATGGTCTCCACCAGAAATCCAAGAATGTGATCTACAACAAGGAAACATATGTGGGGTGAGGTGTATGAGCCTCTGGTCGACGATCAATGGCCACACAACCCCCATTTTGCCGAAAATAGCCATGAATGACCATTTTCAATAATATCGAAGGCTAACACCTACGGATTTTTGACCAAGAAATGGTCTCCACCAGAAATCCAAGAATGTGATCTACGACAAGGAAACATATGTGGGGTGAGGTGTATGAGCCTCTGGTCGACGATCAATGGCCACACGACCCCCATTTTGCCGAAAATAGCCATGAATGACCATTTTCAATAATACCGAAGGGTAACACGTACGAGTTTTTAACCAAGAAATGGTTTCCACCAGAAATCCAAGAATGTAATCTATGGCAAGGAAACATATGTGGGGTGAGGTTTATCAGCCTCTAGTCGATGATAAATGGCCACACAACCCCCATTTTTTATGAAAATAGCCATGAGCGACCTTGAAAATAGCCATGAGCGACCATTTTCAATAATACTAGAGGCTAACACCTACGGATTTTAGACCAAGAAATGGTCTCCACCAGAAATCCAAGAATGTGATCTATGGCAAGGAAACATATGTGGGGTGAGGTGTATGAGCGTCTGGTCGATGATCAATGGCCACACAACCCCCATTTTTGTCGAAAATAGCCATGAACGACCATTTTCAATAATACCGAAGGCTAACACCTACGGATTTTTGACCAAGAAATGGTCTCCACCAGAAATCCAAGAATGTGATCTATGGCAAGGAAACATATGTGGGGTGAGGTGTATGAGCCTCTGGTCGATGATCAATGGCCACACAACCTCCATTTTTGTCGAAAATAGCCATGAACGACCATTTTCAATAATATCGAAGGCTAACACCTACTGATTTTTGACCAAGAAATGGTCTCCACCAGAAATCCAAGAATGTGATCTACGACAAGGAAACATATGTGGGGTGAGGTGTATGAGCCTCTGGTCGACGATCAATGGCCACACAACCCCCATTTTGCCGAAAATAGCCATGAATGACCATTTTCAATAATATCGAAGGCTAACACCTACGGATTTTTGACCAAGAAATGGTCTCCACCAGAAATCCAAGAATGTGATCTACGACAAGGAAACATATGTGGGGTGAGGTGTATGAGCCTCTGGTCGACGATCAATGGCCACACAACCCCCATTTTGCCGAAAATAGCCATGAATGACCATTTTCAATAATACCGAAGGCTAACACGTACGAGTTTTTAACCAAGAAATGGTTTCCACCAGAAATCCAAGAATGTAATCTATGGCAATGAAACATAGGTGGGGTGAGGTTTATGAGCCTCTAGTCGATGATAAATGGCCACACAACCCCCATTTTTTATGAAAATAGCCATGAGCGACCTTGAAAATAGCCATGAGCGACCATTTTCAATAATACTAGAGGCTAACACCTACGGATTTTAGACCAAGAAATGGTCTCCACCAGAAATCCAAGAATGTGATCTATGGCAAGGAAACATATGTGGGGTGAGGTGTATGAGCGTCTGGTCGATGATCAATGGCCACACAACCCCCATTTTTGTCGAAAATAGCCATGAACGACCATTTTCAATAATACCGAAGGCTAACACCTACGGATTTTTTACCAAGAAATGGTCTCCACCAGAAATCCAAGAATGTGATCTATGGCAAGGAAACATATGTGGGGTGAGGTGTATGAGCCTCTAGTCGATGATCAATGGCCACACAACCCCCATTTTTGTCGAAAATAGCCATGAATGACCATTTTCAAAAATACCAAAGGCTAACACGTACGGATTTTTGACCAAGAAATGGTCTCCACCAGAAATCCAAGAATGTGATCTATGGCAAGGAAACATATGTGGGGTGAGGTGTACGAGCCTCTGGTCGATGATCAATGGCCACACAACCCCCATTTTGCCAAAAATAGCCATGAATGACCATTTTCAATAATACCGAAGGCTAACACGTACGAGTTTTTAACCAAGAAATGGTCTCCACCAGAAATCCAAGAATGTGATCTATGGCAAGGAAACATATGTGGGGTGAGGTGTATGAGCGTCTGGTCGATGATCAATGGCCACACAACCCCCATTTTTGTCGAAAATAGCCATGAACGACCATTTTCAATAATACCGAAGGCTAACACCTACGGATTTTTGACCAAGAAATGGTCTCCACCAGAAATCCAAGAATGTGATCTATGGCAAGGAAACATATGTGGGGTGAGGTGTATGAGCCTCTGGTCGACGATCAATGGCCACACAACCCTAATTTTTGTCGAAAATAGCCATGAACGACCATTTTCAATGACATTGAAGGCTAACACCTACGGATTTTTGACCAAGAAATGGTCTCCACCATAAATCCAAGAATGTGATCTATGGCAAGGAAACATATGTGTAGTGAGGTGTATGAGCCTCTGGTCGATGATCAATGGCCACACAACCCCCATTTTTGTCGAAAATAGCCATGAATGACCATTTACAATAATACCGAAGGCTAACACCTACGGATTTTTGACCAAGAAATGGTCTCCACCAGAAATCCAAGAATATGATCTATGGCAAGGAAACATATGTGGGGTGAGGTGTATGAGCCTCTGGTCGACGATCAATGGCCACACAACCCCCATTTTGCCGAAAATAGCCATGAATGACCATTTTCAATAATACTGAAGGCTAACACGTACGAGTTTTTAACCAAGAAATGGTCTCCACCAGAAATCCAAGAATGTAATCTATGGCAAGGAACCATATGTGGGGTGAGGTTTATGAGCCTCTAGTCGATGATAAATGGCCACACAAGCTCCATTTTTTATGAAAATAGCCATGAGCGACCTTGAAAATAGCCATGAGCGACCATTTTCAATAATACTAGAGGCTAACACCTACGGATTTTAGACCAAGAAATGGTCTCCACCAGAAATCCAAGAGTGTGATCTATGGCAAGGAAACATATGTGGGGTGAGGTGTATGAGCGTCTGGTCGATGATCAATGGCCAAACAACCCCCATTTTTGTCGAAAATAGCCATGAATGACCATTTTCAATAATACCGAAGGCTAACACCTACGGATTTTTGACCAAGAAATGGTCTCCACCAGAAATCCAAGAATGTGATCTATGGCAAGGAAACATATGTGGGGTGAGGTGTATGAGCCTCTAGTCGATGATCAATGGCCACACAACCCCCATTTTTGTCGAAAATAGCCATGAATGATCATTTTCAAAAATACCAAAGGCTAACACGTACGGATTTTTGACCAAGAAATGGTCTCCACCAGAAATCCAAGAATGTGATCTATGGCAAGGAAACATATGTGGGGTGAGGTGTACGAGCCTCTGGTCGATGATCAATGGCCACACAACCCCCATTTTGCCAAAAATAACCATGAATGACCATTTTCAATAATACCGAAGGCTAACACGTACGAGTTTTTAACCAAGAAATGGTTTCCACCAGAAATCCAAGAATGTAATCTATGGCAAGGAAACATATGTGGGGTGAGGTTTATGAGCCTCTAGTCGATGATAAATGGCCACACAACCCCCATTTTTTATGAAAATAGCCATGAGCGACCTTGAAAATAGCCATGAGCGACCATTTTCAATAATACTAGAGGCTAACACCTACGGATTTTAGACCAAGAAATGGTCTCCACCAGAAATCCAAGAATGTGATCTATGGCAAGGAAACATATGTGGGGTGAGGTGTATGAGCGTCTGGTCGATGATCAATGGCCACACAACCCCCATTTTTGTCGAAAATAGCCATGAACGACCATTTTCAATAATACCGAAGGCTAACACCTACGGATTTTTGACCAAGAAATGGTCTCCACCAGAAATCCAAGAATGTGATCTATGGCAAGGAAACATATGTGGGGTGAGGTGTATGAGCCTCTGGTCGACGATCAATGGCCACACAACCCCAATTTTTTATGAAAATAGCCATGAGCGACCTTGAAAATAGCCATGAGCGACCATTTTCAATAATACTAGAGGCTAACACCTACGGATTTTAGACCAAGAAATGGTCTCCACCAGAAATCCAAGAATGTGATCTATGGCAAGGAAACATATGTGGGGTGAGGTGTATGAGCGTCTGGTCGATGATCAATGGCCACACAACCCCCATTTTTGTCGAAAATAGCCATGAACGACCATTTTCAATAATACCGAAGGCTAACACCTACGGATTTTTGACCAAGAAATGGTTTCCACCAGAAATCCAAGAATGTGATCTATGGCAAGGAAACATATGTGGGGTGAGGTGTATGAGCCTCTGGTCGATGATCAATGGCCACACAACCCCCATTTTTGTCGAAAATAGCCATGAACGACCATTTTCAATAATATCGAAGGCTAACACCTACGGATTTTTGACCAAGAAATGGTCTCCACCAGAAATCCAAGAATGTGATCTACGACAAGGAAACATATGTGGGGTGAGGTGTATGAGCCTCTGGTCGACGATCAATGGCCACACAACCCCCATTTTGCCGAAAATAGCCATGAATGACCATTTTCAATAATATCGAAGGCTAACACCTACGGATTTTTGACCAAGAAATGGTCTCCACCAGAAATCCAAGAATGTGATCTACGACAAGGAAACATATGTGGGGTGAGGTGTATGAGCCTCTGGTCGACGATCAATGGCCACACAACCCCCATTTTGCCGAAAATAGCCATGAATGACCATTTTCAATAATACCGAAGGCTAACACGTACGAGTTTTTAACCAAGAAATGGTTTCCACCAGAAATCCAAGAATGTAATCTATGGCAAGGAAACATATGTGGGGTGAGGTTTATGAGCCTCTAGTCGATGATAAATGGCCACACAACCCCCATTTTTTATGAAAATAGCCATGAGCGACCTTGAAAATAGCCATGAGCGACCATTTTCAATAATACTAGAGGCTAACACCTACGGATTTTAGACCAAGAAATGGTCTCCACCAGAAATCCAAGAATGTGATCTATGGCAAGGAAACATATGTGGGGTGAGGTGTATGAGCGTCTGGTCGATGATCAATGGCCACACAACCCCCATTTTTGTCGAAAATAGCCATGAATGACCATTTTCAATAATATCAAAGGCTAACACCTACGGATTTTTGACCAAGAAATGGTCTCCACCAGAAATCCAAGAATGTGATCTATGGCAAGGAAACATATGTGGGGTGAGGTGTATGAGCGTCTGGTCGATGATCAATGGCCACACAACCCCCATTTTTGTCGAAAATAGCCATGAACGACCATTTTCAATAATACCGAAGGCTAACACCTACGGATTTTTTACCAAGAAATGGTCTCCACCAGAAATCCAAGAATGTGATCTATGGCAAGGAAACATATGTGGGGTGAGGTGTATGAGGCAAAATGGGGGTTGTGTGGCCATTGATCGTCGACCAGAGGCTCATACACCTCACCCCACATATGTTTCCTTGTCGTAGATCACATTCTTGGATTTCTGGTGGAGACCATTTCTTGGTCAAAAATCCTTAGGTGTTAGCCTTCGATATTATTGAAAATGGTCATTCATGGCTATTTTCGGTAAAATGGGGGTTGTGTGGCCATTGATCGTCGACCAGAGGCTCATACACCTCACCCCACATATGTTTCCTTGTCGTAGATCACATTCTTGGATTTCTGGTGGAGACCATTTCTTGGTCAAAAATCCGTAGGTGTTAGCCTTCGATATTATTGAAAATGGTCGTTCATGGCTATTTTCGACAAAAATGGAGGTTGTGTGGCCATTGATCATCGACCAGAGGCTCATACACCTCACCCCACATATGTTTCCTTGCCATAGATCACATTCTTGGATTTCTGGTGGAGACCATTTCTTGGTAAAAAATCCGTAGGTGTTAGCCTTCGGTATTATTGAAAATGGTCGTTCATGGCTATTTTCGACAAAAATGGGGGTTGTGTGGCCATTGATCATCGACCAGACGCTCATACACCTCACCCCACATATGTTTCCTTGCCATAGATCACATTCTTGGATTTCTGGTGGAGACCATTTCTTGGTCAAAAATCCGTAGGTGTTAGCCTTCAATATTATTGAAAATGGTCGTTCATGGCTATTTTCGACAAAAATGGGGGTTGTGTGGCCATTGATCATCGACCAGACGCTCATACACCTCACCCCACATATGTTTCCTTGCCATAGATCACATTCTTGGATTTCTGGTGGAGACCATTTCTTGGTCTAAAATCCGTAGGTGTTAGCCTCTAGTATTATTGAAAATGGTCGCTCATGGCTATTTTCAAGGTCGCTCATGGCTATTTTCATAAAAAATGGGGGTTGTGTGGCCATTTATCATCGACTAGAGGCTCATAAACCTCACCCCACATATGTTTCCTTGCCATAGATTACATTCTTGGATTTCTGGTGGAAACCATTTCTTGGTTAAAAACTCGTACGTGTTAGCCTTCGGTATTATTGAAAATGGTCATTCATGGCTATTTTCGGCAAAATGGGGGTTGTGTGGCCATTGATCGTCGACCAGAGGCTCATACACCTCACCCCACATATGTTTCCTTGTCGTAGATCACATTCTTGGATTTCTGGTGGAGACCATTTCTTGGTCAAAAATCCGTAGGTGTTAGCCCTCGATATTATTGAAAATGGTCATTCATGGCTATTTTCGGCAAAATGGGGGTTGTGTGGCCATTGATCGTCGACCAGAGGCTCATACACCTCACCCCACATACGTTTCCTTGTCGTAGATCACATTCTTGGATTTCTGGTGGAGACCATTTCTTGGTCAAAAATCCGTAGGTGTTAGCCTTCGATATTATTGAAAATGGTCGTTCATGGCTATTTTCGACAAAAATGGGGGTTGTGTGGCCATTGATCATCGACCAGAGGCTCATACACCTCACCCCACATATGTTTCCTTGCCATAGATCACATTCTTGGATTTCTGGTGGAGACCATTTCTTGGTCAAAAATCCGTAGGTGTTAGCCTTCGGTATTTTTGAAAATGGTCGTTCATGGCTATTTTCGACAAAAATGGGGGTTGTGTGGCCATTGATCATCGACCAGACGCTCATACACCTCACCCCACATATGTTTCCTTGCCATAGATCACATTCTTGGATTTCTGGTGGAGACCATTTCTTGGTCTAAAATCCGTAGGTGTTAGCCTCTAGTATTATTGAAAATGGTCGCTCATGGCTATTTTCAAGGTCGCTCATGGCTATTTTCATAAAAAATGGGGGTTGTGTGGCCATTGATCGTCGACCAGAGGCTCATACACCTCACCCCACATATGTTTCCTTGCCATAGATCACATTCTTGGATTTCTGGTGGAGACCATTTCTTGGTCAAAAATCCGTAGGTGTTAGCCTTCGGTATTATTGAAAATGGTCGTTCATGGCTATTTTCGACAAAAATGGTGGTTGTGTGGCCATTGATCATCGACCAGACGCTCATACACCTCAACCCACATATGTTTCCTTGCCATAGATCACATTCTTGGATTTCTGGTGGAGACCATGTCTAGTTGCGCAAACCCTATCAAGGCCATGTTTCTTTCCATAAATCCTTGCCCCTAAAACCTCATAACATTTCTGTCGATCGTCCTAGCTGACCCTGTTTGCCTACCTCTCCTTTTGCCTGGATCCGGTAATCATTTTCCTGGTGAATCATGTTGTGACCTTATCATCCGAATCTCCAGATCCCTTATTGACTCTGCCCCGTTATGTGGTTATCTGCTATAACCTGTTCTCATGTATCGGGTGTTGATCTTGCCTAAATCTCTCATTTCTGATCATTCTCATACTCTTTCTCTAAGGATCATGACGCTTGTTTTATCAACTTATCTCTAAATGGCATATCCATTTGGTTCAATGGATTTGATTCTTGTCTTTAGTTCTCTCATGTCTCTACAAGCTCTTCAATCTTGATCTCATGGTCGGTTCATCCTCATATCGAATCTCGTGCTAATATCTGATATAATAATCTCCATGTTGATCATAAAATGGTTCTCTGAGTTAAATAAAAGTTCTCATCTGATGCTCTTTTGCCAACAATCTCTGCTTCAACTTCAGTCACATTTTCTGAGCCATACTCTCATGGGCTCCATCTAATTATGCCAAGTAAATTTTTCATTGGCTACGTTTAGTAATGGTGTCATGACTAACGACTGATGGTGCCGCGACGAAACCGAGAGCCTACTATGGTGCACACATGGTTGAGCTGCTCGGCACGCGCTGGTATCGCGGTCAATAGTCGTGATCTATTACGAGACTATACTGATGTGCTATCTTTTGTGAACGTTCTCTCATAGTGATCGCTGCATTTTGTCTCGATATGCCGCGATATTCTATCCAAATCTATCTTCAGTATCTTGTCAGATCCCATCTCTTGAATTTGCATCTATCTCCAGCCTGGGAGTTACATGCTTCTCCACCCTTGAAGATCCTCATTCGAATCTCGGGACGAGATTCTTTTTAAGGGGGGAAGGCTTTGACACCCCAGGTGTCAGTTTCGTGTCATGTCGGGAGATTAATCCTAATCTCGGATGCTCAGTAAAAATTTCTATTTCTCGATCGTGCCTATCTCTGTTTATCAGGCTTTCTCTTGGAAGTTCACCGAATTCAGAGTTAATCGATCGCGAGAAACAACCAATTTTGGAGCGTGTTAAAACTTTTATCCTCAGCACGAATGCAAACTCGAAGATCATTCTCGAATTATAAATCTCATCTGAAGCTCTTTAAATCAAACTCTCGACGACTGTTATCTGATCTGAGCCCGAATCTAATTCCTCGGACTTCGACGGATGCCCGACTATTTTATCTGGATCCGTACTCTCAGACGGAATACTCGATATGTCGTCCTCTAATCAATTTTATCCGACTCGGCCAAATATCTCATGTCCGAACCGAATTCAAAAACCCCGTATCGACAACAATTTTAAAAATGCTACGATTCACCTTCTCCGACTAAAAATCCGAATGCCGATCAAATCTCAGGATGATTTATTTTCGAATCACGCGTAGGGAATTATTTCCGAGCAAATTCAAATCAAACTCTCAGTCGAATTAATCGCTCAACCTTCCGTTCGTCCGAACTCTTTTCGCTCTGTTTCTCCGTAGCGACGAACTCCGCGAGAGCATTTTTATTCCGGAAAATAAATTAGCGCGGCCCGATTTAGTGTCTTGGGCCAGCCCATTCCAGCCCGGCCCAGCCTGTAACACCCTAAAGTTCAAACTTGTGAAGACAAGGAAAAATTCTCAAAGATTTTAAATCAAAACACCTTTCCTTAAAGATAATCATAATTTAGAAGTTTCCACTCATGAATATGTTAAAAATACATAATTAAAGATACTTAGATAATCTAAATTGCCTTTGGGTTAGGATATATAAAAGAATTATGGTTAAACTATTTCTTGACATATATAAGTCTACAATATAAATTTGATTTCCCTAGAACTAATAAGGTAGGGATTATTCTACTATATGGTTAAAAGCTTGTCTAAAAGAACTAAAATAAATAAAGAAATATATAAAATATGTTTTTGCACATTATGCTAAAGTTCTATATGTGTATTCAAATTAAGTGTTTGAACTTTAAACTTGTGTTGATTTGAAATTCAAAAGGAAAGGAAAATAGAAAATAAGAAATAAAAGAAAAGGGAAGAACTAAGAAAAACACTACATAAAATAAAATAAAAATCAAAATAAACATCCTTCACACATATATTATCAAATTATACCTTTCAAACTGAGGACAAGTTATTCACAAAGTTTGAACTCAAACTTGAATTCAAATTGGATTTGAATTTGATTTGAAAATGGAGAAAAGAAAATAGAAAATAAAAAGAAAAGGAAATTCTAACCTAACTGGGCCGACTACCTGGTATTCGGCCCACCTAAACTTTCCCTCACCCGCGCGGCCCACTCGCTCCCCCACGGCGCCGACAGGCGGGGCCACCCCGTCAGCCGCTCTTGCCTCACACGCGCCAGCGCTCTCTGTCTCTGATACGTGGGCCCGGGGCGTCAGCGCCATCTCCTACCTACCGCCGAAGTCGCCGCAACGAAGCTCCGCTCCGCCGCGCTCGATTCCTGGATTTCCGCCGCCGAACTCGCTGCTCGCACCCACCTGCTCGGACTTTGCCCTTGGTATAAAGCTGTACACCCCCTCACCCCATCCGCTCAACGCCAACCCCTGGGAACTTGGAGCGAAGCTTAGAGTTCCACCGTGAGCGCCGCCGCCACAGAATCTCGGGTCGTGACCAACCGAAGCTTTAGACGGGTGTGCAATTGGATTCGCCTGGTCGCGGTGAAGGTTGCCAGCGACGTTTCTGGGGCAAACCGGGGCCTAGCACCTTGGAATTTCTCGCCGTCGACTTGCTGTCCGCCGCATACCGCGCCGCGCCGTGGACAGCTTCACCGGCCCCCCCATTCCTGGTAAGCAACCCACTACCGGATTCGCCTTCTCCTCCTCTGCGCGTAGAACCTATCGAATCGTGACTTGGGGCGCCAGGGCCGCGGGCCACCTATTCGCCGGCGTGCTTCCGCCGTGAGGGTCGGCGGCGCCACCGTCGCTCGGCGAAGGATTGGGGGAAGTGCTCGCGGCCGTTGGATCAGCCACGAACGGTCGAGATTAGATCGGGGCATACCCCTTCGCTCGGTTTGATCGCAGCCGTCCGATTGTGGATGGACGTTCGGGATGGGATCACGTAGTTTTAAAGTCGTGACCGTTAGATCTGGATCCGACGGCTCTGGGCGCGTACCGTTTCGGTGTCGGCTCAATTTAATCTGGGCCATCGGTTTGTGATCGGACGGCCCTGGATTCACGATACCCCTTCGGTGGGTAATCTTCATAAAGAGCCCCTCGGTTTTACTTAAATCAACCCGCCGTCCACCGCGGGTGAAGTCTGAGTCTTAGGGAAACTTACCCCGAGCCCCCTGTGCTTCTGTTTAATTGAGGCCCAGTCCAGAGAGTTATAAAATCAGGAAAATGAATTAGAAAATGAGTTTTTAATATAAAAATAATTCCTAGAATTTATATAATTCATAGAAAATGCATATGAACTCCAAATTAATCCATTCCACTTCCTATAATTTTGTAATATTATTGTTTATCAATTAGTGCCACTGGTTTTACATAAAAGTCACATTAAAATTGTTATCTTAATTAATCTTGTACTAAACACATAAAACATTGGAAAATCCATAACTTAAAATCTATAACTCCAAAATTAATGATTCCTGTTCCTATGATCTTATTTTAATATGTATATTATTAATGTGCATTTTGTCCTTATGTTTGGTGTAATGTTAATTTTGCCTATACCATGTTTGTTTGAATTGCTACGACTAGCAGTGAGGTCACGAGTCACCTGAAGAATCATCCTGGTACCTGGATCTCAAGGCCCAGGCAAGTTGTGCCCTTGATCACTTCTTTTCACCTACTCATGTTCTAATTAATCATAATGATCTGCATAGGTTAATTTTAATGGAACCCAATAGGTCACCCTAGATTGTTTATCTCATTACCTTGTTCACCCCTGAATCACTTGGGTAGTTTGCTATTGCTTTATATGGTTTTGGGATAATCATTTATTACCTCCATGTTCCAATTCTAGTTGTTATTCTGTTTATGTTCATGTTGATATCATTAATGTTAATTGGAACATGGAGCGACCACCCGGGAAAACAGTGCTACCACAAGGGTAGTATGGGATGCCCTTGGCTGATTAATTAGGAAAGCTAGTGGAAGACTACCTTACCCGAAAGGGGCAAGGGCAGTAGGGGAGAGGTCAGTGCGGGAAGTGCCCTCGGGAGGATTTTGCTGCGATGGCGGTCCTGCAAGGGATTCCTGTACTGGATCTTCCTATAAACTGTAGCGGGTTTTCGGAAGCTAGTGGAACTTTGTAAAGGCCTCGTAGTGCTACCCTGCCTCACTTCCTTGGTAGAGGTGTATGGGATTCATGACCCCTTGGCAGATGGGTAACACGACTTGTGGGTAAAGATGCGCAACCTCTGCAGAGTGTAAAACTGGTATACTAGCCGTGCTCACGGTCATGAGCAGCTCGGACCCTCACATGATTAAATTATGGAACTTAAATTCAATTTGTCATATGCATTGCATTGCAGGTGATGTTGTTATTACTTCTGTTCTACTATTTAACTGGGTTGGTATTTACTTACACTTAGTAACTGCTAATAAAATTTTGACCAACTTTAAAAGCAATGCTCAGCTCTAACCATCTTCTTTGGTAAGCCTTACACTTCACGTGAACTCCCACCTTTGGCGAGTTCATGCACATTATTCCCCACAACTTGTTGAGCGATGAACGTATGTGAGCTCACTCTTGCTGTCTCACATCCACCACAGGTCAAGAACAGGTACTGCAGGATGATGTGCCCGGAGGATGCTGTGATGAGTTCGTGAGAGGTCTAGGTCGTCGTCTCCCAGTCAACTTTTGGGTTGCTGGACCGTTGTCGCCTTATAATGTAATTATTTATTTTGTATAGAACTCCTGTTATATATAAAGTTGTGACATTCGATCCTGTGCCACTATACATCATATGTTTGAGACTTGGTCCTAGCATACCTGGTGTTTTTGTTAACCCCGGGTTTTGGACCCCTAAAATCCGGGTGTTACAGAAGTGGTATCAGAGGGATGTTGACTGTAGGACGAAACCTAGATAGAACTGGACAACCAATACTTACCTTTGCTACTCTGATTCTTTCCAAACTTTTCTTAATCTTTTCTCATCTATTTCCGCTTTACTCTGATTATTCTTACCTTTCATTTCTAAAGACAAATGTGGATTTCACACTTTGAAATCCTATGCCTAAAGTGACTTTTAGGAATAGGAGACCTACTCTCAGGAACAAAAACAAAACTATTTTTATAAGTGTCTATGTATTTGAATGTTTGTTCTTACGATATCTGTCTGAGTGGGATCTTTGTTTGAGTGTGATGAGTTGTGGAGTAATGTCCACAATTGCATCTGCATATACACATAGGTATAAAAATATATTTATAAAATAACTAGACAACCTAGATTATACCCATTGGAACATATCTAGCTTAAGAGATTTATCTTATCCTAGAAAGATCTCATTCTAACCAATTCATCTTATCTTAAAAGATTCTCCCCTATCTTAATAGATTCATCTCATCTTAAAGAGATTCTATCCTACACTCATAAATCTATCTTATCTCAAAAGGTCTTAACTTATCCTAATGAATATAGATCCATCTCATCTTAAAAGATACTCATCTTATCTTGAAAAGATTCTATCCTATCCTAATAAAATCTAACTGACCTCAAAAGATTCTACCTTATCCCTATGGATTCATCTTATCCTAATGAGCATACTTATCCACCCTAGGTTAAACAACCATGATCTAGTGCAACTTAATTAGATCTTATTAGTCAAACTAGTCATACCAATCTAACCTAGATTCAATCTTGTGTAATAGATCCATCTTATCTCAAAGGATATTCTATTACCTTAATAGATTTATCTTACCTTAAAAAGATTTTATCTGGTCCTAATAAATCTAAAGATTCTAACATATCCTAATAATATTGATCCTACCCTAGTAGATCTATCTAACCTAAACTAGTCTAATCTAGTCATATCCAATTTAATCTAGATCTTATCTTACCTAATGAGACCTGACCCAGTGTGGTCTAATGTTATCTAACTTAATGTGGTTCACTTAAACAGATTAATGACACTAGTAGAAGTGATTAAACCCTACTAGCCATATATTAACCTAACCTAGAGCCATAATGAATGATATAACCTTTCTATTCCCACCTAATAACAAACAAACTTTTAACCTACATCTTGTAGCCTATCTCACCCATGTATATCTCTCATCTTGACAGATTCTATCTTACCCTTGGATATTCACCTTATATGATTGGTTACCCCAATCTGGACATAAATTAAGCCCTACCAAAGAATCTATAGATTATAACCAACTACTAGCTTATCCATTCCGCTTAGTAATTTCCTTTGCAAAACTATTACCACATGCTTCTAACTTTCATGGTCAATACCAGGAAAGGAAAGATTATCACGTAACAACAAACAGAAAATGAATCCTCCAAATCCTCCACCTGTTGACATCAATCAAGTGGTTGCTACCCAAAGACTGGTAATACAACAGTTAACAGACCTGGTGACCGAGATGCAGAATCAGATAAGACAACAACGTGAGGAAATACGTCAGGCCCGCCAAGAAATAAGGCAAGCACGGTTGGAGAGACAACAACAACAACAACCCCCACCACCACCAGCTTCACCAAGCTACATAGATATAAATTATGATGATTTGTAAGATCTAGATGTTACTTTAGTTAGTAGATGATATGATAATATTTTAGAAGAAATAACAAGGTCTATTGACCCTATGTTTTGTTAAAGAATTATACTTCATGCTGAGATTTCTTTGTTTGTGCATATGTTCCTTTTTATTACAAATCTCGGGGACGAGATTATTTTTAAGGGGGGTAGGATTTGTAACACCCTAAAGTTCAAACTTGTGAAGACAAGGAAAAATTCTCAAAGATTTTAAATCAAAACACCTTTCCTTAAAGATAATCATAATTTAGAAGTTTCCACTCATGAATATGTTAAAAATACATAATTAAAGATACTTAGATAATCTAAATTGCCTTTGGGTTAGGATATATAAAAGAATTATGGTTAAACTATTTCTTGACATATATAAGTCTACAATATAAATTTGATTTCCCTAGAACTAATAAGGTAGGGATTATTCTACTATATGGTTAAAAGCTTGTCTAAAAGAACTAAAATAAATAAAGAAATATATAAAATATGTTTTTGCACATTATGCTAAAGTTCTATATGTGTATTCAAATTAAGTGTTTGAACTTTAAACTTGTGTTGATTTGAAATTCAAAAGGAAAGGAAAATAGAAAATAAGAAATAAAAGAAAAGGGAAGAACTAAGAAAAACACTACATAAAATAAAATAAAAATCAAAATAAACATCCTTCACACATATATTATCAAATTATACCTTTCAAACTGAGGACAAGTTATTCACAAAGTTTGAACTCAAACTTGAATTCAAATTGGATTTGAATTTGATTTGAAAATGGAGAAAAGAAAATAGAAAATAAAAAGAAAAGGGAATTCTAACCTAACTGGGCCGACTACCTGGTATTCGGCCCACCTAAACTTTCCCTCACCCGCGCGGCCCACTCGCTCCCCCACGGCGCCGACAGGCGGGGCCACCCCGTCAGCCGCTCTTGCCTCACACGCGCCAGCGCTCTCTGTCTCTGATACGTGGGCCCGGGGCGTCAGCGCCATCTCCTACCTACCGCCGAAGTCGCCGCAACGAAGCTCCGCTCCGCCGCGCTCGATTCCTGGATTTCCGCCGCCGAACTCGCTGCTCGCACCCACCTGCTCGGACTTTGCCCTTGGTATAAAGCTGTACACCCCCTCGCCCCATCCGCTCAACGCCAACCCCTGGGAACTTGGAGCGAAGCTTAGAGTTCCACCGTGAGCGCCGCCGCCACAGAATCTCGGGTCGTGACCAACCGAAGCTTTAGACGGGTGTGCAATTGGATTCGCCTGGTCGCGGTGAAGGTTGCCAGCGACGTTTCTGGGGCAAACCGGGGCCTAGCACCTTGGAATTTCTCGCCGTCGACTTGCTGTCCGCCGCATACCGCGCCGCGCCGTGGACAGCTTCACCGGCCCCCCCATTCCTGGTAAGCAACCCACTACCGGATTCGCCTTCTCCTCCTCTGCGCGTAGAACCTATCGAATCGTGACTTGGGGCGCCAGGGCCGCGGGCCACCTATTCGCCGGCGTGCTTCCGCCGTGAGGGTCGGCGGCGCCACCGTCGCTCGGCGAAGGATTGGGGGAAGTGCTCGCGGCCGTTGGATCAGCCACGAACGGTCGAGATTAGATCGGGGCATACCCCTTCGCTCGGTTTGATCGCAGCCGTCCGATTGTGGATGGACGTTCGGGATGGGATCACGTAGTTTTAAAGTCGTGACCGTTAGATCTGGATCCGACGGCTCTGGGCGCGTACCGTTTCGGTGTCGGCTCAATTTAATCTGGGCCATCGGTTTGTGATCGGACGGCCCTGGATTCACGATACCCCTTCGGTGGGTAATCTTCATAAAGAGCCCCTCGGTTTTACTTAAATCAACCCGCCGTCCACCGCGGGTGAAGTCTGAGTCTTAGGGAAACTTACCCCGAGCCCCCTGTGCTTCTGTTTAATTGAGGCCCAGTCCAGAGAGTTATAAAATCAGGAAAATGAATTAGAAAATGAGTTTTTAATATAAAAATAATTCCTAGAATTTATATAATTCATAGAAAATACATATGAACTCCAAATTAATCCATTCCACTTCCTATAATTTTGTAATATTATTGTTTATCAATTAGTGCCACTGGTTTTACATAAAAGTCACATTAAAATTGTTATCTTAATTAATCTTGTACTAAACACATAAAACATTGGAAAATCCATAACTTAAAATCTATAACTCCAAAATTAATGATTCCTGTTCCTATGATCTTATTTTAATATGTATATTATTAATGTGCATTTTGTCCTTATGTTTGGTGTAATGTTAATTTTGCCTATACCATGTTTGTTTGAATTGCTACGACTAGCAGTGAGGTCACGAGTCACCTGAAGAATCATCCTGGTACCTGGATCTCAAGGCCCAGGCAAGTTGTGCCCTTGATCACTTCTTTTCACCTACTCATGTTCTAATTAATCATAATGATCTGCATAGGTTAATTTTGATGGAACCCAATAGGTCACCCTAGATTGTTTATCTCATTACCTTGTTCACCCCTGAATCACTTGGGTAGTTTGCTATTGCTTTATATGGTTTTGGGATAATCATTTATTACCTCCATGTTCCAATTCTAGTTGTTATTCTGTTTATGTTCATGTTGATATCATTAATGTTAATTGGAACATGGAGCGACCACCCGGGAAAACAGTGCTACCACAAGGGTAGTATGGGATGCCCTTGGCTGATTAATTAGGAAAGCTAGTGGAAGACTACCTTACCCGAAAGGGGCAAGGGCAGTAGGGGAGAGGTCAGTGCGGGAAGTGCCCTCGGGAGGATTTTGCTGCGATGGCGGTCCTGCAAGGGATTCCTGTACTGGATCTTCCTATAAACTGTAGCGGGTTTTCGGAAGCTAGTGGAACTTTGTAAAGGCCTCGTAGTGCTACCCTGCCTCACTTCCTTGGTAGAGGTGTATGGGATTCATGACCCCTTGGCAGATGGGTAACACGACTTGTGGGTAAAGATGCGCAACCTCTGCAGAGTGTAAAACTGGTATACTAGCCGTGCTCACGGTCATGAGCAGCTCGGACCCTCACATGATTAAATTATGGAACTTAAATTCAATTTGTCATATGCATTGCATTGCAGGTGATGTTGTTATTACTTCTGTTCTACTATTTAACTGGGTTGGTATTTACTTACACTTAGTAACTGCTAATAAAATTTTGACCAACTTTAAAAGCAATGCTCAGCTCTAACCATCTTCTTTGGTAAGCCTTACACTTCACGTGAGCTCCCACCTTTGGCGAGTTCATGCACATTATTCCCCACAACTTGTTGAGCGATGAACGTATGTGAGCTCACTCTTGCTGTCTCACATCCACCACAGGTCAAGAACAGGTACTGCAGGATGATGTGCCCGGAGGATGCTGTGATGAGTTCGTGAGAGGTCTAGGTCGTCGTCTCCCAGTCAACTTTTGGGTTGCTGGACCGTTGTCTCCTTATAATGTAATTATTTATTTTGTATAGAACTCCTGTTATATATAAAGTTGTGACATTCGATCCTGTGCCACTATACATCATATGTTTGAGACTTGGTCCTAGCATACCTGGTGTTTTTGTTAACCCCGGGTTTTGGACCCCTAAAATCCGGGTGTTACACAGCCCACTAAGAAAACCCTAGCCCTAGTGCCTCTCTATAAATAGGGGTGCTCACTTGGTCATTTTCCACTCCCACCCCTATTCTTTTTCAGCCGCCATTCCCTTTCTCTCTTCTCCCAGCCGTCTCTTCCGTGGAGTCTTCTTCCCCAGCGCGCAGGGAACCCCTACGACGCCATTCATCCCTGCTCCCCATCCATGGAGGCTCGGCTCCAGCTTCCTCGGCACTCCCTTCCTGCTCCCAGTCGTTGGTCCAGGCACAAGGGGCTTCCCCCTCGGCAGCACCACCTGGCCGCCATTTTTTTTTCCAAGTGCAGGTGCCTAGGACAAGCTGCGAACCCCTTTGCTCCTACTCGTCCATGGCGCCTCCCATGGCGCGGGCGCTCCTCTGGTCCAGCGCGCGAGAGGAATCCCCCATGGCCGGCGCGCGCCGCTGCTGCGTTTCCCCATGTGAGCTCGAGCATCTTCCTCCCAGCAGCCATGGCTCCTTCCTGCTCGCGCCCTCCCCCAGGATCTTCGCGCGCAGGGCACTTCTTTGGCCTTGGGACCGCCTCGCCACTTCCCCTCTCTGCCCGCAGGGCTGCTTGCCGGAGCGCGGCATGGCCGGACCAGCCCTAGCTCGAGCAGTGAGCTCGCCGGCGTCCATGGCGCGCCGCCTCTGCTCTCCCTCCACGACACCCTCTCTTCCAGCCGAGCTCCCCCAACCGGCAGTCTTTTTCTCCCAGCGCGTCTCTCCACTCGCCCCCCCCCTCGACGCAGCACACCAGCGAGGTGCTCGACGTCGGCTTTCTTCCTGTGTCCAATGCCGCAGGGGAGCAGTAGCTCTTTCTCCCCAGCCTCCAATCCCCTGCAAGTGACCCTCTGCTCGGCTCCCTCTTCCCAGCAGCAAGCTCCAGATTTCTGTATGCCGACATGGGGCTGCGCAGTCCCGACCCAAGGCATCGCGTGGGTGTTGGACAGCCCCACGCTACGTCGTCGATCTGCGCGGTTTGACTGTCTCCGCGTCTCGCTTCGCCGAATCTGCGCGGCGCCGACGTGCCATCGTGGGAACCCGTGGTGAGACCCCGTTGTCCTGCGCTTTTTGTGTTCGATTAAAAGGCCGCACCAATAAATCACATAATAAATTGTGTAATGATTGTGTATGTCCTTTAATCGCAGCCCTTGTCGACGTCACGCCTTGCGCATCGCTCGTCGGCAAAGAGCCCAAACAAATGGCATGCATGCGCGGCACGAGTCGGCCAGGTTGTTCGCCTTGTATGATTGCGATTTATTTTACTTACGTATTCAGTCGATGATGTGCCTGCATGTTTATATGTGTGTAAAATGTTTCGGTTATGCGCATTGGTAGAATCGCGTTTGCGATTGGAGAACAAGAGGTTATTTGAGGTATGCGATTTGTAGTTGTCTAATTATGTTTTGGTCGATGTGGTGCATGTTTAAAAATTGTATTGGTATGGATTAAAGTTCGCGGCAAAAGAAAATGAAGTAGAGAAGAACTCGGGTATTTTTATTTTGATCGGAAAATATGCGATGCGTTGTTTAATGCGAAAACTAAGTTACAAATGCGGATTTTGTTTTGGGAAATGCATCGATAGGTGGTTATGCGAAAAGTATAATTGTTTTATGCAATATGATGGAATTCATGATTATATAGGGGATATCTTTATTGATGTGACGAGTAGTTTAGAGAATGTTAGTTTGCGTAGAGGATGTATTGTTAAGACACGAGTGTCAGAGTTCATTTATATTAGTGATCGCGCCACATTGCTTGAAGTGTCTCGAGTGCACGCCATCATATGGTTGTATGCGAGACAGAGTTATGCGTATGATGAGTTTTAGTAAAAATCCCATCGGCGTCAGTTGTGTTAAGTTGAAGTTTATTTGTGCATGTAAAGTAGTAAGGTATTTAATGCTTGCGACTCTTAGTCGATGGCAGAAATTGTTTTGGCCTAATTAGAGAGGTGATGACATGCCAAAGTAGTCATCGCTTTCTCTATATTTATAGGTCGAGTCGTGTCGATGCATATCGCGCGTTCGTTAAATTGTGCTTCGCATATAGTGTATGATTGTGCTCACGATTTCGAGTAGACACTTCAAGTAAATCAAATAGGATCATGATACAAGTTGTGTAATGAAGTTAGTCGCTTTAGAATAATTATTGGAATGTTCTGTTCATATGATAAACGTGTATGTGTTCACGGTTTGGGAAGCAAATGCATGGTGATTTCGATTTGGAGATTAGTGGGTTACGATTCGTATGCTTGGTCGGTATGCGAAAATACTTGTGAATATAAATGTTTATAAAAACGTTGTAGTATATCTTGTGTCTCGGATTGTGATAACAATAGGCTATCCGACGAGTAGGTTGCATAGCGGGGCTAGATCGTTGCTCTAGATAGCCAAATTGTTAGAGGGCTTTAGTTAGGCTCGTAGTCATGACGATTTGCTTGTTGTAGTCTAAATGTGTATGGTTAGGATCACGAGTAAAAATTATAAGTGCTCATGTGGTGTCTAAGCTAAAATAAGAACTAGTGGGTGAAAAGCGCTTCGATATACATATATGCCGAATTTGATGATTGTGGTGAATGCGTTGATTAGTTGAGTATGGTACTTTTAGTGCGCAAAATAACTTGTATAAAAATTAGTAAGTCTACATGTTAGTTCTCACTTAGTTATTTTAACTCTAACACTTGTCAAAGTGTTAGAATGATTTAAGTCTCTAGAACATGGCAATTTTTGAATTGTATAGGAGCTGAAATCTATAAATTTCTGTTTTGGGCTGCACGTACTGTTTTCGGTGTGCTGTATGTTTGATGAACTAAATTATGTTTTCTGTAGATATGTGCTATAGAAAAGTGGTAGATAACTTTATTATCTTGCTGGTGTTAAAATTTGACAGCCATAGGTCTGACCGTTTAGGAGTTGTGCTTTTTACAAATTCAGTAACTGAATCTGTCCAAATTCTGTACAGATTTCAGAAGCTGCATTGTTTGCTTAAGTTATTGTTAGAATCAGTCCTTGTCAATTATAAGAAAGTTGTAGATGCTTTTCTGATCTTGCTTGTGTTAAAATTTCATAACTAAAGGCCTGACGGTTTAAGAGTTATGAAATTTACAAACTGATTGCTGTGTTCTGTCCTCCGTCAGAACAGATTTTGAAAACTGCGTTGTTTGATTCAGTTAAGCACAGAATCACTTCTTGGTGATTATAAAAGTTATGTAGTGCAATTGCCATGCTTTCCAAAAAGTCTTGGATCACTATTTTTGGTGGTCTGAAGATTAAGTTATGGATGTTTGAAGTCTGAAGACTGAATCTGTCCAATTCTGGACAGCAAAGCCTTCTAGTGTATTTTATCCTTAGTTAACTATTGAGTCACCTTAAGATGTTTATAAGTGATATGTAGACAATTTTATTACCTTTCCAGAAAGTCTAGGATCACCTTGTTTGGATGCCTGAATCTTCAGTTATGAATTTTTAAAGTCACAAGTCTGAATCTGTCCAAATCTGGACAGATCTGTTGTGTTAGCACTTTTAACCTTGCTAAGTGTTGAATCTTGTTTAGGTGACAATACCAAAGTTGTAGAGCACCTTCTAAGCTTTCCAGAAAATCTTAGTTTGCTAGTTTTGGATTAATATTTAAAAAGTTATGATTAAAACAAGTAGCTGCTGTGCTGCTGTCCTAAAAATCTACATGTGCTCAAATGAATATTTAGTTCACCATTGTGGCTAAGAATGCTTAGTTAGCACTTAACGGATATAGACTTGTGATGGCTAAACTTAGGTTAACATTTGCTTCGTGATTAATGTGCTTGCTTGCTGTAGTTGATTATGATAGAGGAGTCCATCGACATTGATGCGTCGATCCTCTATTAAACTTGTGTTTGTGATGCTTTTGTGTGATCAATAGAAGAACTAATGAAAAGCCGTAGCAACTAAAATAAATGCGTGTACCTGTAATGTCATAGTTGGGTTGCATAAATAAATAAAATGTTGTTGTCTTTTTTTAAGGTGTTAATATTGGACGTCGATAACGTGTAGATAACTAATGCTAGCGTATGGTTGTTTACGGTGTCTTCTCATTTAATGTTTAGTTCGCCGCTGTGTCTTTGTATATCTTGTGTTACTTTCATTATATTCATAGATATGCATCTTGCATCTCATATAGGACCGAGAGATGATGATCGAGCAACTGATGCGGTGCCAACCACAAGATGCGTTTGGTGGACGACCCAAGGAAGGATGGACTTAACCAGTGGATGCTCGCCAAGCGAGTACCCAACCCAGCAAGCACTGTCTAAGTGTTAAATTGAAGGCAAGCCCCGGTTTTATGCATAACCTGTTAATTATGCTATTTTATTTCACTTAATGATTGTAGGTTTGATTGTGCACTTAGGTGTAGGAGTTGATTGAAACCCTAGTTGCATGATCTCAGGAATCCTTTTGAAATGAATACTAGTATGACAGGTCGAGTAGTTGCTTTAATTAAATAGGATCTCGGTAGAAGACGAGTGATTTTTCTAGCACTCGCGCGAGATCAGGAAATTGATTGTACCCACTTTCTCACTGTCATGATACTAGTGGTGGACAACAATCCATGGGGATTGGTTGTTCCCGAGATGGAAAATGGAATAAGGATTAACGTGCGGATACCTGTGTCAAGCGTTTGAATGTACTAAACACATACCGAGAAATATGGTAAATCGGTAAGCCTAGTACCTGATTGAACCTGGCAGTAGACTTTGCCCCTCACGCGACCTGAGACGAGGTCTCCCATTCCGGTTATGGTGGGTACAAGTGCGGTCACTGCACGACGGCCAGTCGGGGTCAGTGAGGCATTGTACGCCAAGGCGGTGAGCCCTGTTCTGCTGACGGGGAATCGATGGGGACGGTTGATGTGTGTGGGGACGGAGTGCCCCTACATGTCGTGTGTTTAGGTTTACCTTGCAAGGATAAAAACTCGATTCGAATCGTCTGCTTCTCGCAGCTAATGAGACTGCTTGATCCATTGTACTGCATTGAGTAACAAGTGGAAAGATGATGAGTTGATATAAGATGTTGATTGCTAATAATGCTTGTTACCATGTATGGCTAGATAGTTCACTTTTAGCCTTAAGAGAGTCACACTTAATTTTGACTAAGTTAAAATCTTGATTTAGAAGCTCAGCTAGTGCTTTTGGCAACCAAACCCCACAGCCAAACAGCTGCATGTCTAGAGGTAGAGGAGTAGACTCCTCACACCGGGTAAGTCTAGCTGAGTATTAGTATACTCAGCCTTGCTTGTGGCACAATTTTTGCAGGTACCCCTTAGGATGATTGGTTGATGGTGTGACTTGGCCTCCATCCCTGCCACCGGGATAGACGGTCGAGTGGGTTACTGCTTCCGCAGGAGAGGACCAGGAGGAGTAGCGTGGCCAGGCTTCGCCATGTTACTCGGTTCTTCTCCGTTAGTTATTCCGCTGCAATAAAATTTATGGTTATTATTTCTGAAACTCCGATAATGTAATCACTATTGATACTTATTAAATTGTGGTATTATGCTTTATTGTATTTCTCTGTGCCTCACCTTCGAGTGAGCTAGTGGTATTCGATCCTGGTTAAGTGGCTTTATCGGACTAGATCCGAGGGACTGACGGGTTATTCCTATTTAAGTGTGGTCTAGCCTCTAAGGCGGGACTTAGGCACTTAAGTTGGAATAATTCGGGCGGTTCCGCCACAAGAGGCTCATACACCTCACCCCACATATGTTTCCTTGTCGTAGATCACATTCTTGGATTTCTGGTGGAGACCATTTCTTGGTCAAAAATCCGTAGGTGTTAGCCTTCGATATTATTGAAAATGGTCGTTCATGGCTATTTTCGACAAAAATGGAGGTTGTGTGGCCATTGATCATCGACCAGAGGCTCATACACCTCACCCCACATATGTTTCCTTGCCATAGATCACATTCTTGGATTTCTGGTGGAGACCATTTCTTGGTCAAAAATCCGTAGGTGTTAGCCTTCGGTATTATTGAAAATGGTCGTTCATGGCTATTTTCGACAAAAATGGGGGTTGTGTGGCCATTGATCATCGACCAGACGCTCATACACCTCACCCCACATATGTTTCCTTGCCATAGATCACATTCTTGGATTTCTGGTGGAGACCATTTCTTGGTCTAAAATCCGTAGGTGTTAGCCTCTAGTATTATTGAAAATGGTCGCTCATGGCTATTTTCAAGGTCGCTCATGGCTATTTTCATAAAAATGGGGGTTGTGTGGCCATTTATCATCGACTAAAGGCTCATAAACCTCACCCCACATATGTTTCCTTGCCATAGATTACATTCTTGGATTTCTGGTGGAAACCATTTCTTGGTTAAAAACTCGTACGTGTTAGCCTTCGGTATTATTGAAAATGGTCATTCATGGCTATTTTCAGCAAAATGGAGGTTGTGTGGCCATTGATCGTCGACCAAAGGCTCATACACCTCACCCCACATATGTTTCCTTGTCGTAGATCACATTCTTGGATTTCTGGTGGAGACCATTTCTTGGTCAAAAATCCGTAGGTGTTAGCCTTCGATATTATTGAAAATGGTCATTCATGGCTATTTTCGGCAAAATGGGGGTTGTGTGGCCATTGATCGTCGACCAGAGGCTCATACACCTCACCCCACATATGTTTCCTTGTCGTAGATCGCATTCTTGGATTTCTGGTGGAGACCATTTCTTGGTCAAAAATCCGTAGGTGTTAGCCTTCGATATTATTGAAAATGGTCGTTCATGGCTATTTTCGACAAAAATGGGGGTTGTGTGGCCATTGATCATCGACCAGAGGCTCATACACCTCACCCCACATATGTTTCCTTGCCATAGATCACATTCTTGGATTTCTGGTGGAGACCATTTCTTGGTCAAAAATCCGTAGGTGTTAGCCTTCGGTATTATTGAAAATGGTCGTTCATGGCTATTTTCGACAAAAATGGGGGTTGTGTGGCCATTGATCATCGACCAGACACTCATACACCTCACCCCACATATGTTTCCTTGCCATAGATCACATTCTTGGATTTCTGGTGGAGACCATTTCTTGGTCTAAAATCCGTAGGTGTTAGCCTCTAGTATTATTGAAAATGGTCGCTCATGGCTATTTTCAAGGTCGCTCATGGCTTTTTTCATAAAAAATGGGGGTTGTGTGGCCATTGATCGTCGACCAGAGGCTCATACACCTCACCCCACATATGTTTCCTTGCCATAGATCACATTCTTGGATTTCTGGTGGAGACCATTTCTTGGTCAAAATTCCGTAGGTGTTAGCCTTCGGTATTATTGAAAATGGTCGTTCATGGCTATTTTCGACAAAAATGGGGGTTGTGTGGCCATTGATCATCGACCAGACGCTCATACACCTCACCCCACATATGTTTCCTTGCCATAGATCACATTCTTGGATTTCTGGTGGAGACCATTTCTTGGTCTAAAATCCGTAGGTGTTAGCCTCTAGTATTATTGAAAATGGTCGCTCATGGCTATTTTCAAGATCGCTCATGGCTATTTTCATAAAAAATGGGGGTTGTGTGGCCATTTATCATCGACTAGAGGCTCATAAACCTCACCCCACATATGTTTCCTTGCCATAGATTACATTCTTGGATTTCTGGTGGAAACCATTTCTTGGTTAAAAACTCGTACGTGTTAGCCTTCGGTATTATTGAAATTGGTCATTCATGGCTATTTTCGGCAAAATGGGGGTTGTGTGGCCATTGATCGTCGACCAGAGGCTCATACACCTCACCCCACATATGTTTCCTTGTCGTAGATCACATTCTTGGATTTCTGGTGGAGACCATTTCTTGGTCAAAAATCCATAGGTGTTAGCCTTCGATATTATTGAAAATGGTCGTTAATGGCTATTTTCGACAAAAATGGGGGTTGTGTGGCCATTGATCATCGACCAGAGGCTCATACACCTCACCCCACATATGTTTCCTTGCCATAGATCACATTCTTGGATTTCTGGTGGAGTCCATTTCTTGGTCAAAAATCCGTAGGTGTTAGCCTTCGGTATTATTGTAAATGGTCATTCATGGCTATTTTCGACAAAAATGGGGGTTGTGTGGCCATTGATCATTGACCAGAGGCTCATACACCTCACCCCACATATGTTTCCTTGCCATAGATCACATTCTTGGATTTCTGGTGGAGACCATTTCTTGGTCAAAAATCTGTAGGTCTTAGCCTCTAATATTATTGAAAATGGTCGCTCATGGCTATTTTCATAAAAAAATGGGGGTTGTGTGGCCATTTATCATCGACTAGAGGCTCATAAATCTCACCCCACATATGTTTCCTTGCCATAGATCACATTCTTGGATTTTTGGTGGAGACCATTTCTTGGTCAAAAACTCGTACGTGTTAGCCTTCGGTATTATTGAAAATGGTCGTTCATGTCTATTTTCGGCAAAATGGGGGTTCTGTGCCATTGATCATCGACCAGAGGCTCGTACACCTCACCCCACATATGTTTCCTTGCCATAGATCACATTCTTGGATTTCTGGTGGAGACCATTTCTTGGGCAAAAATCCGAATGTGTTAGCCTTTGGTATTTTTGAAAATGGTCATTCATGGCTATTTTCGACAAAAATGGGGGTTGTGTGGCCATTGATCTTCGACCAGAGGCTCATACACCTCACTACACATATGTTTCCTTGCCATAGATCACATTCTTGGATTTATGGTGGAGACCATTTCTTGGTCAAAAATCCGTAGGTGTTAGCCTTCAGTGTCATTGAAAATGGTCGTTCATGGCTATTTTCAACAAAAATTAGGGTTGTGTGGCCATTGATCGTCGACCAGAGGCTCATACACCTCACCCCACATATGTTTCCTTGCCATAGATCACATTCTTGGATTTCTGGTGAAGACCATTTCTTGGTCAAAAATCCGTAGGTGTTAGCCTTAGGTATTATTGAAAATGGTCGTTCATGGCTATTTTCGACAAAAATGGGGGTTGTGTGGCCATTGATCATCGACCAAACGCTCATACACCTCACCCCACATATGTTTCCTTGCCATAGATCACATTCTTGGATTTCTGGTGGAGACCATTTCTTGGTCTAAAATCCGTAGGTGTTAGCCTCTAGTATTATTGAAAATGGTCGCTCATGGCTATTTTCAAGGTCGCTCATGGCTATTTTCATAAAAAATGGGGGTTGTGTGGCCATTTATCATCGACTAGAGGCTCATAAACCTCACCCCACATATGTTTCATTGCCATAGATCACATTCTTGGATTTCTGGTGGAGACCATTTCTTGGTTAAAAACTCGTACGTGTTAGCCTTCGGTATTATTGAAAATGGTCGTTCATGGCTATTTTCGGCAAAATGGGGGTTGTGTGGCCATTGATCATCGACCAGAGGCTCGTACACCTCACCCCACATATGTTTCCTTGCCATAGATCACATTCTTGGATTTCTGGTGGAGACCATTTCTTGGTCAAAAATCCGTACGTGTTAGCCTTTGGTATTTTTGAAAATGGTCATTCATGGCTATTTTCGACAAAAATGGGGGTTGTGTGGCCATTGATCTTCGACCAGAGGCTCATACACCTCACTACACATATGTTTCCTTGCCATAGATCACATTCTTGGATTTATGGTGGAGACCATTTCTTGGTCAAAAATCCGTAGGTGTTAGCCTTCAGTGTCATTGAAAATGGTCGTTCATGGCTATTTTCGACAAAAATTAGGGTTGTGTGGCCATTGATCGTCGACCAGAGGCTCATACACCTCACCCCACATATGTTTCTTTGCCATAAATCACATTCTTGGATTATTGGTGGAGACCATTTCTTGGTCAAAAATCCGTAGGGGTTAGCCTTCGGTATTATTGAAAATGGTCGTTCATGGCTATTTTCGACAAAAATGGGGGTTGTGTGTCCATTGATCATCGACCAGACGCTCATACACCTCACCCCACATATGTTTCCTTGCCATAGATCACATTCTTGGATTTCTGGTGGAGACCATTTCTTGGTCTAAAATCCGTAGGTGTTAGCCTCTAGTATTATTGAAAATGGTCGCTCATGGCTATTTTCAAGGTCGCTCATGGCTATTTTCATAAAAAATGGGGGTTGTGTGGCCATTTATCATCGACTAGAGGCTCATAAACCTCACCCCACATATGTTTCCTTGCCATAGATTACATTCTTGGATTTCTGGTGGAAGCCATTTCTTGGTTAAAAACTCGTACGTGTTAGCCTTCGGTATTATTGAAAATGGTCATTCATGGCTATTTTCGGCAAAATGGGGGTTGTGTGGCCATTGATCGTCGACCAGAGGCTCATACACCTCACCCCACATATGTTTCCTTGTCGTAGATCACATTCTTGGATTTCTGGTGGAGACCATTTCTTGGTCTAAAATCCGTAGGTGTTAGCCTCTAGTATTATTGAAAATGGTCGCTCATGGCTATTTTCAAGGTCGCTCATGGCTATTTTCATAAAAAATGGGGGTTGTGTGGCCATTTATCATCGACTAGAGGCTCATAAACCTCACCCCACATATGTTTCCTTGCCATAGATTACATTCTTGGATTTCTGGTGGAAGCCATTTCTTGGTTAAAAACTCGTACGTGTTAGCCTTCGGTATTATTGAAAATGGTCATTCATTGCTATTTTCGGCAAAATGGGGGTTGTGTGGCCATTGATCGTCGACCAGAGGCTCATACACCTCACCCCACAAATGTTTCCTTGTTGTAGATCACACTCTTGGATTTCTGGTGGAGACCATTTCTTGGTCAAAAATCCGTAGGTGTTAGCCTTCGATATTATTGAAAATGGTCGTTCATGGCTATTTTCGACAAAAATGGGGGTTGTGTGGCCATTGATCATCGACGAGAGGCTCATACACCTCACCCCACATATGTTTCCTTGCCATAGATCACATTCTTGGATTTCTGGTGGAGACCATTTCTTGGTCAAAAATCCGTAGGTGTTAGCCTTCGGTATTATTGTAAATGGTCATTCATGGCTATTTTCGACAAAAATGGGGGTTGTGTGGCCATTGATCATCGACCATAGGCTCATACACCTCACCCCACATATGTTTCCTTGCCATAGATCACATTCTTGGATTTCTGGTGGAGACCATTTCTTGGTCAAAAATCCGTAGGTCTTAGCCTCTAATATTATTGAAAATGGTCGCTCACGGCTATTTTCATAAAAAAATGGGGGTTGTGTGTCCATTTATCATCGACTAGAGGCTCATAAATCTCACCCCACATATGTTTCCTTGCCATAGATCACATTCTTGGATTTTTGGTGGAGACCATTTCTTGGTCAAAAACTCGTATGTGTTAGCCTTCGGTATTATTGAAAATGGTCGTTCATGGCTATTTTCGGCAAAATGGGGGTTGTGTGGCCATTGATCATCGACCAGAGGCTCGTACACCTCACCCCACATATGTTTCCTTGCCATAGATTACATTCTTGGATTTCTGGTGGAAACCATTTCTTGGTTAAAAACTCGTACGTGTTAGCCTTCGGTATTATTGAAAATGGTCATTCATGGCTATTTTCGGCAAAATGGGGGTTGTGTGGCCATTGATCGTCGACCAGAGGCTCATACACCTCACCCCACATATGTTTCCTTGTCATAGATCACATTCTTGGATTTCTGGTGGAGACCATTTTTTGGTCAAAAATCCGTAGGTGTTAGCCTTCGATATTATTGAAAATGGTCGTTCATGGCCATTTTCGACAAAAATGGGGGTTGTGTGGCCATTGATCATCGACCAGAGGCTCATACACCTCACCCCACATATGTTTCCTTGCCATAGATCACATTCTTGGATTTCTGGTGGAGACCATTTCTTGGTCAAAAATCCGTAGGTGTTAGCCTTCGGTATTATTGTAAATGGTCATTCATGGCTATTTTCGACAACAATGTGGGTTGTGTGGCCATTGATCATCGACTAGAGGCTCATACACCTCACCCCACATATGTTTCCTTGCCATAGATCACATTCTTAGATTTCTGGTGGAGACCATTTCTTGGGCAAAAATCCGAATGTGTTAGCCTTTGGTATTTTTGAAAATGGTCATTCATGGCTATTTTCGACAAAAATGGGGGTTGTGTGGCCATTGATCTTCGACCAGAGGCTCATACACCTCACTACACATAAGTTTCCTTGCCATAGATCACATTCTTGAATTTATGGTGGAGACCATTTCTTGGTCAAAAATCCGTAGGTGTTAGCCTTCAGTGTCATTGAAAATGGTCGTTCATGGCTATTTTCGACAAAAAATTAGGGTTGTGTGGCCATTGATCGTCGACCAGAGGCTCATACACCTCACCCCACATATGTTTCCTTGCCATAGATCTCATTCTTGGATTTCTGGTGGAGACCATTTCTTGGTCAAAAATCCGTAGGCGTTAGCCTTCGGTATTATTGAAAATGGTTGTTCATGGCTATTTTCGACAAAAATGGGGGTTGTGTGGCCGAAAATAGCCATTTATCATCGACTAGAGGCTCATAAACCTCACCCCACGTATGTTTCCTTGCCATAGATCACATTCTTGGATTTCTGGTGGAGACCATTTCTTGGTTAAAAACTCGTACGTGTTAGCCTTCGGTATTATTGAAAATGGTCGTTCATGGCTATTTTCGGCAAAATGGGGGTTGTGTGGCCACTGATCATCAACCAGAGGCTCGTACACCTCACCCCACATATGTTTCCTTGCCATAGATCACATTCTTGGATTTCTGGTGGAGACCATTTCTTGGTCAAAAATCCGTACGTGTTAGCCTTTGGTATTTTTGAAAATGGTCATTCATGGCTATTTTCGACAAAAATGGGGGTTGTGTGGCCATTGATCTTCGACCAGAGGCTCATACACCTCACTACACATATGTTTCCTTGCCATAGATCACATTCTTGGATTTATGGTGGAGACCATTTCTTGGTCAAAAATCCGTAGGTGTTAGCCTTCAGTGTCATTGAAAATGGTCGTTCATGGCTATTTTCGACAAAAATTAGGGTTGTGTGGCCATTGATCGTCGACCAGAGGCTCATACACCTCACCCCACATATGTTTCCTTGCCATAGATCACATTCTTGGATTTCTGGTGGAGACCATTTCTTGGTCAAAAATCCGTAGGTGTTAGCCTTCGGTATTATTGAAAATGGTCGTTCATGGCTATTTTCGACAAAAATGGGGGTTGTGTGGCCATTGATCATCGACCAGACGCTCATACACCTCACCCCACATATGTTTCCTTGCCATAGATCACATTCTTGGATTTCTGGTGGAGACCATTTCTTGGTCTAAAATCCGTAGGTGTTAGCCTCTAGTATTATTGAAAATGGTCGCTCATGGCTATTTTCAAGGTCGCTCATGGCTATTTTCATAAAAATGGGGGTTGTGTGGCCATTTATCATCGACTAAAGGCTCATAAACCTCACCCCACATATGTTTCCTTGCCATAGATTACATTCTTGGATTTCTGGTGGAAACCATTTCTTGGTTAAAAACTCGTACGTGTTAGCCTTCGGTATTATTGAAAATGGTCATTCATGGCTATTTTCAGCAAAATGGAGGTTGTGTGGCCATTGATCGTCGACCAAAGGCTCATACACCTCACCCCACATATGTTTCCTTGTCGTAGATCACATTCTTGGATTTCTGGTGGAGACCATTTCTTGGTCAAAAATCCGTAGGTGTTAGCCTTCGATATTATTGAAAATGGTCATTCATGGCTATTTTCGGCAAAATGGGGGTTGTGTGGCCATTGATCGTCGACCAGAGGCTCATACACCTCACCCCACATATGTTTCCTTGTCGTAGATCGCATTCTTGGATTTCTGGTGGAGACCATTTCTTGGTCAAAAATCCGTAGGTGTTAGCCTTCGATATTATTGAAAATGGTCGTTCATGGCTATTTTCGACAAAAATGGGGGTTGTGTGGCCATTGATCATCGACCAGAGGCTCATACACCTCACCCCACATATGTTTCCTTGCCATAGATCACATTCTTGGATTTCTGGTGGAGACCATTTCTTGGTCAAAAATCCGTAGGTGTTAGCCTTCGGTATTATTGAAAATGGTCGTTCATGGCTATTTTCGACAAAAATGGGGGTTGTGTGGCCATTGATCATCGACCAGACACTCATACACCTCACCCCACATATGTTTCCTTGCCATAGATCACATTCTTGGATTTCTGGTGGAGACCATTTCTTGGTCTAAAATCCGTAGGTGTTAGCCTCTAGTATTATTGAAAATGGTCGCTCATGGCTATTTTCAAGGTCGCTCATGGCTTTTTTCATAAAAAATGGGGGTTGTGTGGCCATTGATCGTCGACCAGAGGCTCATACACCTCACCCCACATATGTTTCCTTGCCATAGATCACATTCTTGGATTTCTGGTGGAGACCATTTCTTGGTCAAAATTCCGTAGGTGTTAGCCTTCGGTATTATTGAAAATGGTCGTTCATGGCTATTTTCGACAAAAATGGGGGTTGTGTGGCCATTGATCATCGACCAGACGCTCATACACCTCACCCCACATATGTTTCCTTGCCATAGATCACATTCTTGGATTTCTGGTGGAGACCATTTCTTGGTCTAAAATCCGTAGGTGTTAGCCTCTAGTATTATTGAAAATGGTCGCTCATGGCTATTTTCAAGATCGCTCATGGCTATTTTCATAAAAAATGGGGGTTGTGTGGCCATTTATCATCGACTAGAGGCTCATAAACCTCACCCCACATATGTTTCCTTGCCATAGATTACATTCTTGGATTTCTGGTGGAAACCATTTCTTGGTTAAAAACTCGTACGTGTTAGCCTTCGGTATTATTGAAATTGGTCATTCATGGCTATTTTCGGCAAAATGGGGGTTGTGTGGCCATTGATCGTCGACCAGAGGCTCATACACCTCACCCCACATATGTTTCCTTGTCGTAGATCACATTCTTGGATTTCTGGTGGAGACCATTTCTTGGTCAAAAATCCATAGGTGTTAGCCTTCGATATTATTGAAAATGGTCGTTAATGGCTATTTTCGACAAAAATGGGGGTTGTGTGGCCATTGATCATCGACCAGAGGCTCATACACCTCACCCCACATATGTTTCCTTGCCATAGATCACATTCTTGGATTTCTGGTGGAGTCCATTTCTTGGTCAAAAATCCGTAGGTGTTAGCCTTCGGTATTATTGTAAATGGTCATTCATGGCTATTTTCGACAAAAATGGGGGTTGTGTGGCCATTGATCATTGACCAGAGGCTCATACACCTCACCCCACATATGTTTCCTTGCCATAGATCACATTCTTGGATTTCTGGTGGAGACCATTTCTTGGTCAAAAATCTGTAGGTCTTAGCCTCTAATATTATTGAAAATGGTCGCTCATGGCTATTTTCATAAAAAAATGGGGGTTGTGTGGCCATTTATCATCGACTAGAGGCTCATAAATCTCACCCCACATATGTTTCCTTGCCATAGATCACATTCTTGGATTTTTGGTGGAGACCATTTCTTGGTCAAAAACTCGTACGTGTTAGCCTTCGGTATTATTGAAAATGGTCGTTCATGTCTATTTTCGGCAAAATGGGGGTTCTGTGCCATTGATCATCGACCAGAGGCTCGTACACCTCACCCCACATATGTTTCCTTGCCATAGATCACATTCTTGGATTTCTGGTGGAGACCATTTCTTGGGCAAAAATCCGAATGTGTTAGCCTTTGGTATTTTTGAAAATGGTCATTCATGGCTATTTTCGACAAAAATGGGGGTTGTGTGGCCATTGATCTTCGACCAGAGGCTCATACACCTCACTACACATATGTTTCCTTGCCATAGATCACATTCTTGGATTTATGGTGGAGACCATTTCTTGGTCAAAAATCCGTAGGTGTTAGCCTTCAGTGTCATTGAAAATGGTCGTTCATGGCTATTTTCAACAAAAATTAGGGTTGTGTGGCCATTGATCGTCGACCAGAGGCTCATACACCTCACCCCACATATGTTTCCTTGCCATAGATCACATTCTTGGATTTCTGGTGAAGACCATTTCTTGGTCAAAAATCCGTAGGTGTTAGCCTTAGGTATTATTGAAAATGGTCGTTCATGGCTATTTTCGACAAAAATGGGGGTTGTGTGGCCATTGATCATCGACCAAACGCTCATACACCTCACCCCACATATGTTTCCTTGCCATAGATCACATTCTTGGATTTCTGGTGGAGACCATTTCTTGGTCTAAAATCCGTAGGTGTTAGCCTCTAGTATTATTGAAAATGGTCGCTCATGGCTATTTTCAAGGTCGCTCATGGCTATTTTCATAAAAAATGGGGGTTGTGTGGCCATTTATCATCGACTAGAGGCTCATAAACCTCACCCCACATATGTTTCATTGCCATAGATCACATTCTTGGATTTCTGGTGGAGACCATTTCTTGGTTAAAAACTCGTACGTGTTAGCCTTCGGTATTATTGAAAATGGTCGTTCATGGCTATTTTCGGCAAAATGGGGGTTGTGTGGCCATTGATCATCGACCAGAGGCTCGTACACCTCACCCCACATATGTTTCCTTGCCATAGATCACATTCTTGGATTTCTGGTGGAGACCATTTCTTGGTCAAAAATCCGTACGTGTTAGCCTTTGGTATTTTTGAAAATGGTCATTCATGGCTATTTTCGACAAAAATGGGGGTTGTGTGGCCATTGATCTTCGACCAGAGGCTCATACACCTCACTACACATATGTTTCCTTGCCATAGATCACATTCTTGGATTTATGGTGGAGACCATTTCTTGGTCAAAAATCCGTAGGTGTTAGCCTTCAGTGTCATTGAAAATGGTCGTTCATGGCTATTTTCGACAAAAATTAGGGTTGTGTGGCCATTGATCGTCGACCAGAGGCTCATACACCTCACCCCACATATGTTTCTTTGCCATAAATCACATTCTTGGATTATTGGTGGAGACCATTTCTTGGTCAAAAATCCGTAGGGGTTAGCCTTCGGTATTATTGAAAATGGTCGTTCATGGCTATTTTCGACAAAAATGGGGGTTGTGTGTCCATTGATCATCGACCAGACGCTCATACACCTCACCCCACATATGTTTCCTTGCCATAGATCACATTCTTGGATTTCTGGTGGAGACCATTTCTTGGTCTAAAATCCGTAGGTGTTAGCCTCTAGTATTATTGAAAATGGTCGCTCATGGCTATTTTCAAGGTCGCTCATGGCTATTTTCATAAAAAATGGGGGTTGTGTGGCCATTTATCATCGACTAGAGGCTCATAAACCTCACCCCACATATGTTTCCTTGCCATAGATTACATTCTTGGATTTCTGGTGGAAGCCATTTCTTGGTTAAAAACTCGTACGTGTTAGCCTTCGGTATTATTGAAAATGGTCATTCATGGCTATTTTCGGCAAAATGGGGGTTGTGTGGCCATTGATCGTCGACCAGAGGCTCATACACCTCACCCCACATATGTTTCCTTGTCGTAGATCACATTCTTGGATTTCTGGTGGAGACCATTTCTTGGTCTAAAATCCGTAGGTGTTAGCCTCTAGTATTATTGAAAATGGTCGCTCATGGCTATTTTCAAGGTCGCTCATGGCTATTTTCATAAAAAATGGGGGTTGTGTGGCCATTTATCATCGACTAGAGGCTCATAAACCTCACCCCACATATGTTTCCTTGCCATAGATTACATTCTTGGATTTCTGGTGGAAGCCATTTCTTGGTTAAAAACTCGTACGTGTTAGCCTTCGGTATTATTGAAAATGGTCATTCATTGCTATTTTCGGCAAAATGGGGGTTGTGTGGCCATTGATCGTCGACCAGAGGCTCATACACCTCACCCCACAAATGTTTCCTTGTTGTAGATCACACTCTTGGATTTCTGGTGGAGACCATTTCTTGGTCAAAAATCCGTAGGTGTTAGCCTTCGATATTATTGAAAATGGTCGTTCATGGCTATTTTCGACAAAAATGGGGGTTGTGTGGCCATTGATCATCGACGAGAGGCTCATACACCTCACCCCACATATGTTTCCTTGCCATAGATCACATTCTTGGATTTCTGGTGGAGACCATTTCTTGGTCAAAAATCCGTAGGTGTTAGCCTTCGGTATTATTGTAAATGGTCATTCATGGCTATTTTCGACAAAAATGGGGGTTGTGTGGCCATTGATCATCGACCATAGGCTCATACACCTCACCCCACATATGTTTCCTTGCCATAGATCACATTCTTGGATTTCTGGTGGAGACCATTTCTTGGTCAAAAATCCGTAGGTCTTAGCCTCTAATATTATTGAAAATGGTCGCTCATGGCTATTTTCATAAAAAAATGGGGGTTGTGTGTCCATTTATCATCGACTAGAGGCTCATAAATCTCACCCCACATATGTTTCCTTGCCATAGATCACATTCTTGGATTTTTGGTGGAGACCATTTCTTGGTCAAAAACTCGTATGTGTTAGCCTTCGGTATTATTGAAAATGGTCGTTCATGGCTATTTTCGGCAAAATGGGGGTTGTGTGGCCATTGATCATCGACCAGAGGCTCGTACACCTCACCCCACATATGTTTCCTTGCCATAGATTACATTCTTGGATTTCTGGTGGAAACCATTTCTTGGTTAAAAACTCGTACGTGTTAGCCTTCGGTATTATTGAAAATGGTCATTCATGGCTATTTTCGGCAAAATGGGGGTTGTGTGGCCATTGATCGTCGACCAGAGGCTCATACACCTCACCCCACATATGTTTCCTTGTCATAGATCACATTCTTGGATTTCTGGTGGAGACCATTTTTTGGTCAAAAATCCGTAGGTGTTAGCCTTCGATATTATTGAAAATGGTCGTTCATGGCCATTTTCGACAAAAATGGGGGTTGTGTGGCCATTGATCATCGACCAGAGGCTCATACACCTCACCCCACATATGTTTCCTTGCCATAGATCACATTCTTGGATTTCTGGTGGAGACCATTTCTTGGTCAAAAATCCGTAGGTGTTAGCCTTCGGTATTATTGTAAATGGTCATTCATGGCTATTTTCGACAACAATGTGGGTTGTGTGGCCATTGATCATCGACTAGAGGCTCATACACCTCACCCCACATATGTTTCCTTGCCATAGATCACATTCTTAGATTTCTGGTGGAGACCATTTCTTGGGCAAAAATCCGAATGTGTTAGCCTTTGGTATTTTTGAAAATGGTCATTCATGGCTATTTTCGACAAAAATGGGGGTTGTGTGGCCATTGATCTTCGACCAGAGGCTCATACACCTCACTACACATAAGTTTCCTTGCCATAGATCACATTCTTGAATTTATGGTGGAGACCATTTCTTGGTCAAAAATCCGTAGGTGTTAGCCTTCAGTGTCATTGAAAATGGTCGTTCATGGCTATTTTCGACAAAAAATTAGGGTTGTGTGGCCATTGATCGTCGACCAGAGGCTCATACACCTCACCCCACATATGTTTCCTTGCCATAGATCTCATTCTTGGATTTCTGGTGGAGACCATTTCTTGGTCAAAAATCCGTAGGCGTTAGCCTTCGGTATTATTGAAAATGGTTGTTCATGGCTATTTTCGACAAAAATGGGGGTTGTGTGGCCGAAAATAGCCATTTATCATCGACTAGAGGCTCATAAACCTCACCCCACGTATGTTTCCTTGCCATAGATCACATTCTTGGATTTCTGGTGGAGACCATTTCTTGGTTAAAAACTCGTACGTGTTAGCCTTCGGTATTATTGAAAATGGTCGTTCATGGCTATTTTCGGCAAAATGGGGGTTGTGTGGCCATTGATCATCAACCAGAGGCTCGTACACCTCACCCCACATATGTTTCCTTGCCATAGATCACATTCTTGGATTTCTGGTGGAGACCATTTCTTGGTCAAAAATCCGTACGTGTTAGCCTTTGGTATTTTTGAAAATGGTCATTCATGGCTATTTTCGACAAAAATGGGGGTTGTGTGGCCATTGATCTTCGACCAGAGGCTCATACACCTCACTACACATATGTTTCCTTGCCATAGATCACATTCTTGGATTTATGGTGGAGACCATTTCTTGGTCAAAAATCCGTAGGTGTTAGCCTTCAGTGTCATTGAAAATGGTCGTTCATGGCTATTTTCGACAAAAATTAGGGTTGTGTGGCCATTGATCGTCGACCAGAGGCTCATACACCTCACCCCACATATGTTTCCTTGCCATAGATCACATTCTTGGATTTCTGGTGGAGACCATTTCTTGGTCAAAAATCCGTAGGTGTTAGCCTTCGGTATTATTGAAAATGGTCGTTCATGGCTATTTTCGACAAAAATGGGGGTTGTGTGGCCATTGATCATCGACCAGACGCTCATACACCTCACCCCACATATGTTTCCTTGCCATAGATCACATTCTTGGATTTCTGGTGGAGACCATTTCTTGGTCTAAAATCCGTAGGTGTTAGCCTCTAGTATTATTGAAAATGGTCGCTCATGGCTATTTTCAAGGTCGCTCATGGCTATTTTCATAAAAAATGGGGGTTGTGTGGCCATTTATCATCGACTAGAGGCTCATAAACCTCACCCCACATATGTTTCCTTGCCATAGATTACATTCTTGGATTTCTGGTGGAAACCATTTCTTGGTTAAAAACTCGTACGTGTTAGCCTTCGGTATTATTGAAAATGGTCATTCATGGCTATTTTCGGCAAAATGGGGGTTGTGTGGCCATTGATCGTCGACCAGAGGCTCATACACCTCACCCCACATATGTTTCCTTGTCGTAGATCACATTCTTGGATTTCTGGTGGAGACCATTGTTGGGGGCCTTCGGCTTACGAAGGTCCTCAAAAACAGGATTTAACAGTATTTCTAGAGTTTAATGTGTGAACAGGTATCTTCGGACTCAAGTTGGTATCACAGCTGGCCAGAATAATACGAAGGTCGATACAACGCCGAAGGTGTGAGCAGGAAAGCTTCGGCGCGATACCAACAAAATGAAACCGACTTAAAGATGAAAAGGCTATTCAGACCTCGATAGATTACAATAGAATTATTATCAAATGTAAAGGGCATGAATGTAATTTTGCATAGGCTGTGTCCTGTGCCTATAAATAGGTGAACAGTACCCACGTATTGTTCACGCTGATTTGGCATTTGCTTTTGCGTCACGCTTGTACTTTCATCCCCTTCAAGTTAAAGGTACATGTTGTAATCTATCGATTACTTCTGTTTATACATGATAATGAAACATAATTGTTTATGTTGTTCATTATATTCCTTATAGTTCATCCTTCGTCATTATATAATGTATTTATGAAGGTATGCCCTTCATAACCTTCGTCCGAAAATCATTATATCCTGAGAGGGATAATGTTTCGAAGGGCGAAGGACTTTACCGATTAACATTTTCTATGTTGCCTTGTTCCTGACTCATAGCATTCAAGAACAAGTCTCCAACATTGGCGCCCACCTCCGGTGAACTCACTTCCACTCTTTGAGTTTTTTGAACACCTTCGGCGATCATAAACCTTCATTATGGCGCCGAAGAAAGCTTCAGCAACTGGGACTGCAGCTCTACAACCGTTGGACCACAATCAGGAGACAGTCTCCCTTCGGGAGGCCCGAAGCCAGAAAAGGAAGGCTGTTAGCCCGACACCACCAGAGGACGAGATAGATCAAGAAATCAGAAATATGGAGATGCTTCATCAACAAGTGCAGAGGAAGAAAGAAAAGATGGCCAGGCTAGCTGAGCTGCAGAGGCAGATAGACGAAGCCTCTGAAGAAGTTCGTCACCTTGCTCAGGATGAGCAACACCGAAGGCCTCAACACCAAGACCTTCATCAGGAGGGTTTTCCCAATGAAGATGACTGGTATGACAATTTCCATCATGGGAATTTTGTTTTTGACGATGCTTCTCCTCTGTCCGCTGAGCTGCAGGCTACACCTTGGCCTCCGTCCTACAAGCCGCCTCAACTTCCCGTATTCGATGGCCACTCAGACCCGAAGCAGTTTTTGATGAGCTACGAAGCAACAGTATCTTCGTATGGTGGCAATGCTGCGGTCATGGCCAAATCTTTTGTTATGGCTGTCAGGAGTGTTGCTCAAACCTGGTATTCCTCCCTTCGACCAGGAACGATCACTTCATGGCAGAAGCTGAAGGACTTGTTGTTAACTAGCTTCCAAGGGTTTCAGACGAAGCCGGTTACTGCTCAGGCTCTGTTCCAATGCACCCAGGATCACGAAGAATACCTTCAGGCGTATGTCCGAAGGTTCTTGCGTCTGAGGGCACAGGCACCAACGGTGCCCAATGAAATTGTCATTGAGGCCATGATCAAGGGGCTTCGGCTAGGACCGTCAGCTCAGTACTTCGCTAGGAAGCCTCCTCAAACTTTGGAGAAGCTGCTCCAGAAGATGGACGAGTACATTCGGGCCGATAATGATTTCCGCCAAAGAAGGGAGGAGGCTTTCAGGTTTTCTGAAATGACCAGGGGCTTCGGAGGGAGGTTTTACCCGAGGCATGTTAGATCAATTCATAACTCTACACAAAATGATGATAAAGGGAGCCAACAGCAAAGGCCACAATGTTCCTCACAGGCTTCGGGGCAACAGCAAGGCCCCTTCCGACCACCAGCTCCAAGAGGCAGAGGCGCCAGGGGCTTCGGAGGAAGATTTGGCGATCAACAGAGAAGAATCTTTTGCTTATTCTGTGGTGAGAACAAAGGTCATACCACCAGGATGTGCCATGTTACCATCCAGAAGCAAAAAGAAATAGCCGAAGCGGCAGCACAACAGGCTCAGCCCAAGCAGGTCATGCACACTGCTTCATATCATTCGCCTTACATCCCAGAGTATGTAGGCAATCACCCTGCAGTTTCTGTTGCTTCGGCGAGTCAACCTCAGGCTTCCCGGCAACAACCACCGCCTCCACCACCGCTGCAACAAGGTCAGCAGCCAGAAGGGAGCCAATATGCTCCACATCAAAGGGACTTCAGAGAACAGTCCGAAGCTCGCACAGTCAACAGCACTGTGCTAGAGTCAAAGCACATCTATTGACAAATATCCTACCTTAAATAGCAATCTTTTTCATTTTGTTTTATTTTCTGTAATAAAGGACATTGTTCAGGTTTCATGCAAATAGTTTCGTTGATTCCCACAAGGAAAATATATTTTCTTCACAGGCTTAAATTGTTGAGACTTGTGATAACAAAGAGGACCTTCGAACTATCGAAAATTCTTCGAAGCAACAAAAAGTCGTTCTAAAGAACGCAGAGTGAGTTTGCCGAAGTTACAAAAAAGTCGTTCCAAAGGGTGCGCAGTGTAAGTTTTCTGCTCCAAAGTCGTTCCAAAGGGAATGCAGAGCATACAGCGAAAAGTCAACGCTGATACCGCCTAAGTAAAGGGCGAAGCGCGAAAAGTCAACGCGAATACCGCTGAAAGTAAAAGGCGAAGAAGCTCCTAAGGGAGGCTTACAGCGAAAAATAAACGCTGATTCCGCTGATGTAAAAGGCGAAGAAGCTCCTAAGGGAGGCTTATAGTAAAAAGACAATGCTGATTCAAAAGATTATGTGTTTTGTCGCAGGAATGTGTGTATCTTCGGAATAAACACCATCTTACACAGCATAACATCATCGCATCATTTCGCATAGCATAAGCATCATACATCATGTTGCATGTGGCACAAGAGGTGGACATCATATTAGTCTACAGAAGAACGTTATTGATCTTCGGAAGTATAGCTTCGGAAAGTGTCTTCACGAAGCCTGGATATTATTCATCAGAACACTGGATATTGTTGTGACAAAGAAAAATTCCTCTTCACGAAGCATGAAAAGAAGGGAAGGTGTTTTTTTTTCGTCAAAGACTCAAAAAGCGGTACGTGTAAAGTTTCATGCATCGTAAAGAATTGAGCAATAAAAATGGGTATATTACATTCAGGATTACAAAATGTTACAATATATTACATTTCAGAAGTTTAATTTACAATAGTATTTAATCTTCTCTCAGAACAACTTCTGCAGCCTCATTCAGGAGCCGATTGACGACTTCGTCCATGATGGCTTCGGCCATCTTTTTAATTTCGTCGTCTCCTTTCGGCTGAGGGCCTGAAGACGCTTTAGCAGGATCTGAAGGACAGGATACGGCTATGTTACTATTACAAATGGCAAACGAAGCTTAAAACCAAAAATTACAACACAATAAAAACTATTAGTTAATACCTAATTGACCTTCGGGCTCCGCGCTCTTTTCAGCAGCCTTAGCCACTTCTCTAGCATCGTGAATGCCCTTTTCACTTTTTTGAATAATTTCTCCTGCCATTTTTCGGCCACCATTATCCCAGATATCGGTAAAAAACTTTCCACCGATCATACTTGCTTCGGCCGAAGGATCTCTTGCATCTTCAAAGGACAAAGCAGCTTCGGATTGTGCTAAAATTTTTACATGCTCACAGCCCTTCTTCTCTAAAATGGTGGCAATTCCTCTGGCCCCAGAGAAAGCACATATATCTCCACGGCTATTTAAAATTTCTTCGAAGGCCTCAGCTTCGTGGCCGATCCATTCAATGGGACCTTCGGGATTGCCTCTCGTAAAGTTTTCTTCACTTGAGAAGGCGCCGACCCTGGCGAAGCTAGCTTTTAACTTCTTAACACACTCTATAGTTTTGTTATAACATCTCTTCTTGAATGAACGAAGCTCTTCAACAGTTACTTCTAGGTGATCTGCCCATTGGTCGCTGAGTTCTCGCCTTGTTTCTTCAAGTATGCGTTCTTCCTTGGCTCTGGCCAGTTGTTTCCGAAGATCTTCAATTTCTCGCTTCTGAGCTTCAGCTTGACCCTTAAAAGCAGCTTCGTCTTCCTTTATTTTATTTAGCAATGAGTATAATATTTTATCTTTTTCGAGGCCTTCGTTCCTCAGTTCAATTACTTCGGAACGAAGGTTGCTCAGGGCTATAGCACACCCTTCGTCTTCAGCATCTTTTTGTGCCCTAAGGGCATTGCTAAGTATCAGGCCCTGTGAAGAGAAATATGTGTGTGTCAATAAATTTAAACAAACAAAAGATTTTTTGGTCTCAACAAAGAATACAAGGATCCCATTTGTCGCACCTTTAAGCTATTATAGGCCAGGCTGTCGGCCAGATCGTTCTTCGACAGCACAGAGAGCCCATCTTCTAAGGTTGGGAATCCGAAGCTCTTGCTCATCTCCCGGCAGACAGAAATTTCCTTGCTGTCAGGGAGACAATACAAAAAGTCTTCTTCTCCACTACCATTAAATATTAACGCCCCCTTTGGATACTTCAGTTTCTAGGCGTAGTGCTGGGCTTCTTGCTCTTCTTTTTCTGATAGTCTTTTCTCCGAAGCATGACGAACAATATAATCACAAACTTTGGAGGATGCTTCGGGGACAACGACACCGATTTCTTCAACAGATGTTGGCTTTGTTATTTTTTCTTCCTCAGTTTCCAAGGATTTTATCTTTACGGGCTCTAAGGACCCAGCTTCGGTTTCAATTTCCTGCTCTGGAGTTTTTGTATCAGAAATTTCGGTTGTTGTTTTAGGAGTGGCAGCAGCCTTCTTCGGAGGTGTGCTTGAAGATTTGATTGTTTCCAATACATCTAGCACATTAGCCATTCTCTTTCTTTTCGGAGTCACTACTGGCACTTTTTGATTTTTCACTGTCTCAACATTTGCTGCAGGACTCACAATTTCTGATACTTTTTCTTCAGATGGTTTTTTCTCTTCTTCAATTTTTTCTGTGGATGGCGCTTCGGCCACTTCTTTGGTTTCCGGTAGCAAAATCTTCGGTTCTTCCAATTCTATCCTTTTTGGCGCTTCGGCTATTTCTGCAGCTGCTGGCGGCGTGGCTGGTTTGGTTGGCTTTTTAGCCTCGGTGGCCGAAGAAGATTTTCCGGTAAACTCGGGCACCGAAGCTAGTTCGATATAGCGCGGCCGGTGTGTGAGGACCTTTATCTTCTTTCTTTCAGGTTCTGGCTCGCTAGGAGCAGTTGCAGCTTCTTCTTTTGCAGAGGTTGTGTTTTTTCTCTTCTGCCTTCGAATGGGATAGCAATAGTCAGGGTAGACAAACCCAATTGCATCAAATACCCGATTCAGCCTCTTCTTTTTTCGGCCTCCGAAGGCTGCTGACATCGCAGTATCTTCGGCCTTCGAATAAGCACCAAGCAGCTCATCACTTAAATTTTCAATGCTTTTTAACCAGTCATCATCTGGCTCAGCAAATTTATCTCCGAACTTGAAGGTGTACTTCAGTCTCACAAGTCCACCTTCGTCGGCCTCTTTTATGGTTTCTTGTGGCATTTCCCATTTCTCCGCGAGCGGCCATACCCGGAAGGCAATATGCTCTTGTACTAAATCTCTCGTTCCAATAAAAGAGCAGATAACGCCGAAGGCCCTCTGGCATTCTTCGGCAGCTTCACTCATTTCAACCTTCGGCCTTCGAAGGCCGAAGCTTTGCCAAATAGGGCGCATAATTATACCTTTGATATCTTCTCGTACTGACAGGTCATTCTTCACATAAAACCATTCTGTCATCCAGTCGCTGGGCCATCTCTTCCGAAAGGTTGGTACGGGGCAGCTTGACCCGGACCGAGAAACGAAGCTGTAGCAGCCAAAATTGTTATGATACTGTTCCTTGCCCCAAGGTTTTGTTTCATATGATAATTCGTGTATATTGCAGAAGCTTTTTGCATCAGGCTTCAGACCTTGGCTTCTCGCGGCCCACACGAAGATATTCAGCCTTATAATTGCCTCGGGAGTAAGTTGATGAAGATATACTTCGAAGATTTTCAACACCTCCACGATGAAGCTGCTCAAGGGAAATCGTAGCCCAGCTTTCAAAAAGCTTCGGTACACTACGACTTCATTCTCTTCAGGGTGTGGACAAGTCTTCTCCCCTTCGTCGGCCCTCACAATGGACAAATCCCGGAAATACCTTCCTCTCATGTTGACAAGATGATTCTCTTTGATAGTTGACTTACCATAAACTGAATGGCTTGGTCGCCAGGTACGATCTTCGGAGTCTTCACTACCGCTGTCCACATCATAACTGTCGCTGTCACCAGTATCCTCAGACAAGCCTTCTAGAATTTCCTTGGTAATTTTTTCCGTGTTGGTCTTCGACATCGCTATAAGAAACCCCAAGTTTTTCTCTTCGTCAAGAGTCAGCTTCGTCTCAGCAGCAGCTTTCTTATCTCCAGACATCTTCGGAAACACTAAAAAACTGTTTTCAAAGCCGAAGCTTCAAAACTAAAAGCTCAGAAAATCTTAGTGCGCAAAAGCTAAAAATCGAGTGAGCGAGAGCAAGTGACAAGAGAGCGTGCCAAATGAGTTTGCGGTATGACCATATTTATATGCCCAATGCGTTGAAAATTGAAAGACCCCGCTTGTCAGTGAATGTTGCTATTCTAGCAAAGGGAAGGTGTTTTTTCGGACCTTCGGCGTAAAGCCTTCGTCCATTTCGCAATCTAAATTTATTGTTTTAAACAAATTAATATTGCGAGGGGCTACTGTTGGGGGCCTTCGGCTTACGAAGGTCCTCAAAAACAGGATTTAACAGTATTTCTGGAGTTTAATGTGTGAACAGGTATCTTCGGACTCAAGTTGGTATCACAGCTGGCCAGAATAATACGAAGGTCGATACAACGCCGAAGGTGTGAGCAGGAAAGCTTCGGCGCGATACCAACAAAATGAAACCGACTTAAAGATGAAAAGGCTATTCAGACCTCGATAGATTACAATAGAACTATTATCAAATGTAAAGGGCATGAATGTAATTTTGCATAGGCTGTGTCCTGTGCCTATAAATAGGTGAACAGTACCCACGTACTGTTCACGCTGATTTGGCATTTGCTTTTGCGTCACGCTTGTACTTTCATCCCCTTCAAGTTAAAGGTACATGTTGTAATCTATCGATTACTTCTGTTTATACATGATAATGAAACATAATTGTTTATGTTGTTCATTATATTCCTTATAGTTCATCCTTCGTCATTATATAATGTATTTATGAAGGTATGCCCTTCATAACCTTCGTCCGAAAATCATTATATCCTGAGAGGAATAATGTTTCGAAGGGCGAAGGACTTTACCGATTAACATTTTCTATGTTGCCTTGTTCCTGACTCATAGCATTCAAGAACAAGTCTCCAACAACCATTTCTAGGTCAAAAATCCGTAGGTGTTAGCCTTCGATATTATTGAAAATGGTCGTTCATGGCTATTTTCGACAAAAATGGGGGTTGTGTGGCCATTGATCATCGACCAGAGGCTCATACACCTCACCCCACATATGTTTCCTTGCCATAGATCACATTCTTGGATTTCTGGTGGAGACCATTTCTTGGTCAAAAATCCGTAGGTGTTAGCCTTCGGTATTATTATAAATGGTCATTCATGGCTATTTTCGACAAAAATGGGGGTTGTGTGGCCATTGATCATCGACCAGAGGCTCATACACCTCACCCCACATATGTTTCCTTGCCATAGATCACATTCTTGGATTTATGGTGGAGACCATTTCTTGGTCAAAAATCCGTAGGTGTTAGCCTTCAGTGTCATTGAAAATGGTCGTTCATGGCTATTTTCGACAAAAATTAGGGTTGTGTGGCCATTGATCGTCGACCAGAGGCTCATACACCTCACCCCACATATGTTTCCTTGCCATAGATCACATTCTTGGATTTCTGGTGGAGACCATTTCTTGGTCAAAAATCCGTAGGTGTTATCCTTCGGTATTATTGTAAATGGTCATTCATGGCTATTTTCGACAAAATGGGGGTTGTGTGGCCATTGATCATCGACCAGACGCTCATACACCTCACCCCACATATGTTTCCTTGCCATAGATCACATTCTTGGATTTTTGGTGGAGACCATTTCTTGGTCAAAAACTCGTACGTGTTAGCCTTCGGTATTATTGAAAATGGTCGTTCATGTCTATTTTCGGCAAAATGGGGGTTCTGTGGCCATTGATCATCGACCAGAGGCTCGTACACCTCACCCCACATATGTTTCCTTTCCATAGATCACATTTTTGGATTTCAGGTGGAGACCATTTCTTGGTCAAAAATCCGTAGGTGTTAGCCTTCGGTATTATTGTAAACGGTCATTCATGGCTATTTTCGACAAAAATGGGGGTTGTGTGGCCATTGATCATCGACCAGACGCTCATACACCTCACCCCACATATGTTTCCTTGCCATAGATCACATTCTTGGATTTCTGGTGGAGACCATTTCTTGGTCAAAAATCTGTAGGTGTTAGCCTTCGGTATTATTGAAAATGGTCGTTCATGGCTATTTTCGACAAAAATGGGGGTTGTGTGGCCATTGATCATCGACCAGAGGCTCATACACCTCACCCCACATATGTTTCCTTGCCATAGATCACATTCTTGGATTTCTGGTGGAGACCATTTCTTGGTCAAAAATCTGTAGGTGTTAGCCTTCGGTATTATTGAAAATGGTCGTTCATGGCTATTTTCGACAAAAATGGGGGTTGTGTGGCCATTGATCATCGACCAGACGCTCATACACCTCACCCCACATATGTTTCCTTGCCATAGATCACATTCTTGGATTTCTGGTGGAGACCATTTCTTGGTCTAAAATCCATAGGTGTTAGCCTCTAGTATTATTGAAAATGGTCGCTCATGGCTATTTTCAAGGTCGCTCATGGCTATTTTCATAAAAAATGGGGGTTGTGTGGCCATTTATCATCGACTAGAGGCTCATAAACCTTGCCCCACATATGTTTCCTTGCCATAGATCACATTCTTGGATTTCTGGTGGAGACCATTTCTTGGTTAAAAACTCTTACGTGTTAGCCTTCGGTATTATTGAAAATGGTCGTTCATGGCTATTTTCGGCAAAATGGGGGTTGTGTGGCCATTCATTATTGACCAGAGGCTCGTACACCTCACCCCACATATGTTTCCTTGCCATAGATCACATTCTTGGATTTCTGGTGGAGACCATTTCTTGGTCAAAAATCCGTACGTGTTAGCCTTTGGTATTTTTGAAAATGGTCATTCATGGCTATTTTCGACAAAAATGGGGGTTGTGTGGCCATTGATCTTCGACCAGAGGCTCATACACCTCACTACACATATGTTTCCTTGCCATAGATCACATTCTTGGATTTATGGTGGAGACCATTTCTTGGTCAAAAATCCGTAGGTGTTAGCCTTCAGTGTCATTGAAAATGGTCGTTCATGGCTATTTTCGACAAAAATTAGGGTTGTGTGGCCATTGATCGTCGACCAGAGGCTCATACACCTCACCCCACATATGTTTCCTTGCCATAGATCACATTCTTGGATTTCTGGTGGAGACCATTTCTTGGTCAAAAATCCGTAGGTGTTAGCCTTCGGTATTATTGAAAATGGTCGTTCATGGCTATTTTCGACAAAAATGGGGGTTGTGTGGCCATTGATCATCGACCAGACGCTCATACACCTCACCCCACATATGTTTCCTTGCCATAGATCACATTCTTGGATTTCTGGTGGAGACCATTTCTTGGTCTAAAATCCGTAGGTGTTATCCTCTAGTATTATTGAAAATGGTCGCTCATGGCTATTTTCAAGGTCGCTCATGGCTATTTTCATAAAAAATGGGGGTTGTGTGGCCATTTATCATCGACTAGAGGCTCGTAAACCTCACCCCACATATGTTTCCTTGCCATAGATTACATTCTTGGATTTCTGGTGGAAACCATTTCTTGGTTAAAAACTCGTACGTGTTAGCCTTCGGTATTATTGAAAATGGTCGTTCATGGCTATTTTCGGCAAAATGGGGGTTGTGTGGCCATTGATCATCAACCAGAGGCTCGTACACCTCACCCCACATATGTTTCCTTGCCATAGATCACATTCTTGGATTTTTGGTGGAGACCATTTCTTGGTCAAAAACTCGTACGTGTTAGCCTTCGGTATTATTGAAAATGGTCGTTCATGGCTATTTTTGGCAAAATGGGGGTTCTGTGGCCATTGATCATCGACCAAAGGCTCGTACACCTCACCCCACATATGTTTCCTTTCCATAGATCACATTCTTGGATTTCTGGTGGAGACCATTTCTTGGTCAAAATCCGTAGGTGTTAGCCTTCGGTATTATTGTAAATGGTCATTCATGGCTATTTTCGACAAAAATGGGGGTTGTGTGGCCATTGATCATCGACCAGACGCTCATACACCTCACCCCACATATGTTTCCTTGCCATAGATCACATTCTTGGATTTCTGGTGGAGACCATTTCTTGGTCAAAAATCCGTAGGTGTTAGCCTTCGGTATTATTGAAAATGGTCGTTCATGGCTATTTTCGACAAAAATGGGGGTTGTGTGGCCATTGATCATCGACCAGAGGCTCATACACCTCACCCCACATATGTTTCCTTGCCATAGATCACATTCTTGGATTTCTGGTGGAGACCATTTCTTGGTCAAAAATCCGTAGGTGTTAGCCTTCGGTATTATTGAAAATGGTCGTTCATGGCAATTTTCGACAAAAATGGGGGTTGTGTGGCCATTGATCATCGACCAGACGCTCATACACCTCACCCCACATATGTTTCCTTGTCATAGATCACTTTCTTGGATTTCTGGTGGAGACCATTTCTTGGTCTAAAATCCATAGGTGTTAGCCTCTAGTATTATTGAAAATGGTCGCTCATGGCTATTTTCAAGGTCGCTCATGGCTATTTTCATAAAAAATGGGGGTTGTGTGGCCATTTATCATCGACTAGAGGCTCATAAACCTCGCCCCACATATGTTTCTTTGCCATAGATCACATTCTTGCATTTCTGGTGGAGACCATTTCTTGGTTAAAAACTCGTACGTGTTGGCCTTTGGTATTATTGAAAATGGTCGTTCATGGCTATTTTCGGCAAAATGGGGGTTGTGTGACCATTCATTATCGACCAGAGGCTCGTACACCTCACCCCACATATGTTTCCTTGCCATAGATCACATTCTTGGATTTCTGGTGGAGACCATTTCTTGGTCAAAAATCCGTACGTGTTAGCCTTTGGTATTTTTGAAAATGGTCATTCCTGGCTATTTTCAACAAAAATGGGGGTTGTGTGGCCATTGATCTTCGACCAGAGGCTCATACACCTAACTACACATATGTTTCCTTGCCATAGATCACATTCTTGGATTTATGGTGGAGACCATTTCTTGGTCAAAAATCCGTAGGTGTTAGCCTTCAGTGTCATTGAAAATGGTCGTTCATGGCTATTTTCGACAAAAATTAGGGTTGTGTGGCCATTGATCGTCGACCAGAGGCTCATACACCTCACCCCACATATGTTTCCTTGCCATAGATCACATTCTTGGATTTCTGGTGGAGACCATTTCTTGGTCAAAAATCCGTAGGTGTTAGCCTTCGGTATTATTGAAAATGGTCGTTCGTGGCTATTTTCGACAAAAATGGGGGTTGTATGGCCATTGATCATCGACCAGACGCTCATACACCTCACCCCACATATGTTTCCTTGCCATAGATCACATTCTTGGATTTCTGGTGGAGACCATTTCTTGTTCTAAAATCCGTAGGTGTTAGCCTCTAGTATTATTGAAAATGGTCGCTCATGGCTATTTTCAAGGTCGCTCATGGCTATTTTCATAAAAAATGGGGGTTGTGTGGCCATTTATCATCGACTAGAGGCTCATAAACCTCACCCCACATATGTTTCCTTGCCATAGATTACATTCTTGGATTTCTGGTGGAAACCATTTCTTGGTTAAAAACTCGTACGTGTTAGCCTTCGGTATTATTGAAAATGGTCATTCATGGCTATTTTCGGCAAAATGGGGGTTGTGTGGCCATTGATCATCAACCAGAGGCTCGTACACCTCACCCCACATATGTTTCCTTGCCATAGATCACATTCTTGGATTTCTGGTGGAGACCATTTCTTGGTTAAAAATCCGTACGTGTTAGCCTTTGGTATTTTTGAAAATGGTCATTCATGGCTATTTTCGACAAAAATGGGGGTTGTGTGGCCATTGATCATCGACTAGAGGCTCATACACCTCACCCCACATATGTTTCCTTGCCATAGATCACATTCTTGGATTTCTGGTGCAGACATTTCTTGGTCAAAAATCCGTAGGTGTTAGCCTTCGGTATTATTGAAAATGGTCGTTCATGGCTATTTTCGACAAAAATGGGGGTTGTGTGGCCATTGATCATCGACCAGACGCTCATACACCTCACCCCACATATGTTTCCTTGCCATAGATCACATTCTTGGATTTCTGGTGGAGACCATTTCTTGGTCTAAAATCCGTAGGTGTTAGCCTCTAGTATTATTGAAAATGGTCGCTCATGGCTATTTTCAAGGTCGCTCATGGCTATTTTCATAAAAAATGGGGGTTGTGTGGCCATTTATCATCGACTAGAGGCTCATAAACATCACCCCACATATGTTTCCTTGCCATAGATTACATTCTTGGATTTCTGGTGGAAACCATTTCTTGGTTAAAAACTCGTACGTGTTAGCCTTCGGTATTATTGAAAATGGTCATTCATGGCTATTTTCGGCAAAATGGGGGTTGTGTGGCCATTGATCATCGACCAGAGGCTCATACACCTCACCCCACATATGTTTCCTTGCCATAGATCACATTCTTGGATTTCTGGTGGAGACCATTTCTTGGTCAAAAATCCGTAGGTGTTAGCCTTCGGTATTATTGAAAATGGTCGTTCATGGCTATTTTCGACAAAAATGGGGGTTGTGTGGCCATTGATCATCGACTAGAGGCTCATACACCTCACCCCACATATGTTTCCTTGCCATAGATCACATTCTTGGATTTCTGGTGGAGACCATTTCTTGGTAAAAAATCCGTAGGTGTTAGCCTTCGGTATTATTGAAAATGGTCGTTCATGGCTATTTTCGACAAAAATGGGGGTGTGTGGCCATTGATCATCGACCAGATGCTCATACACCTCACCCCACATATGTTTCCTTGCCATAGATCACATTCTTGGATTTCTGGTGGAGACCATTTCTTGGTCTAAAATCCGTAGGTCTTAGCCTCTAGTATTATTGAAAATGGTCGCTCATGGCTATTTTCATAAAAAATGGGGGTTGTGTGGCCATTTATCATCACCTAGAGGCTCATAAACCTCACCCCACATATGTTTCCTTGCCATAGATCACATTCTTGGATTTCTGGTGGAGACCATTTCTTGGTTAAAAACTCGTACGTGTTAGCCTTCGGTATTATTGAAAATGGTCGTTCATGGCTATTTTCGGCAAAATGGGGGTTGTGTGGCCATTGATCATCGACCAGAGGATCATACACCTCACCCCACATATGTTTCCTTGCCATAGATCACATTCTTGGATTCCTGGTGGAGACCATTTCTTGGTCAAAAATCCATACGTGTTAGCCTTTGGTATTTTTGAAAATGGTCATTCATGGCTATTTTCGACAAAAATGGGGGTTGTGTGGCCATTGATCATCGACTAGAGGCTCATACACCTCACCCCACATATGTTTCCTTGCCATAGATCACATTCTTGGATTTCTGGTGGAGACCATTTCTTGGTCAAAAATCTGTAGGTGTTAGCCTTCGGTATTATTGAAAATGGTCGTTCATGGCTATTTTCGACAAAAATGGGGGTTGTGTGGCCATTGATCATCGACCAGACGCTCATACACCTCACCCCACATTTGTTTCCTTGCCATAGATCACATTCTTGGATTTCTGGTTGTAACACCCAAATTTTGGATTGGGAATTGGTAGAAGAAATTTGAACAAAATATCATAATGTTTTGGAAATTGGGAAATAAGAAAATGATGGGAAAAGAATTTTTCTTTTAAAAGAAACTATTTATACCTCCCATGAAATAAATAACAAGGAGAATAAAAACTTAAGTTAGTAATATTAAAATAAGTATGGTTTATATTCACCTTTGGGTTTCAATTGATACATTTGAAAAATCTGAAAACTAAAATAAAGGTATTTGGACTAGAAATAGAAAAGAAAAGGGAAGGCTATATACTTATTAAAAATAAATAAGTAATCCAAACAGTAAAGTCTAAATTTCCTTCAGGATTATATTTGATTTTAGGAATCTGAAATTCAAAGTAAAAATTTGAATTTGATTTTGGATATTTAAAATTGAATTTGAAGACAAAAACAGAAAACATATAAAAGAAAAAGAAAAGTAAAAAGGAAAACGTACCTGGGCCGATTTGCCCTCAGCCGGCCCAACTCCTCTCTTCCACGCGCAGCCCAGCTCCCTTGTTTCACTGACAACTGGGCCCCGCTGAACAGGGACTCCAGCGCGCGCTCACTGCGTACCCGCTCGCGCCGACACGCGGGTCCCACCGGGCAGCCTCTCGCGCACGCGCCTGTGTCCCGCTATCACTGGCAGGTGGGCCCCCTTGGTCGGGACGTTCGTTCCCAACAGAACGCGACTCGCGGGCGGAAATCTCTCGCCGGGATCGGCGGATTCCGCGCGGGGGGTTGCTGGCGCCATGGTCGGACTCTCCGGGACTATAAAGCCTTGTCCCCTCGCGCATTCCTTGACCTATCAAGCCATGACCAAGTGCTCTAGCAGCAAGATTTCTCGCCGCCACCTTGAGGAAAGTCCGTGAAGAGTACCGCCACGGCCATAGCTCTCCTACACTGCCGATCCAAGTCCAAGAAGTTGCCGCGGGTGTTCGCCAAGCCTTGGGGATTCGGTCGGTGTAGCTTCGCGGCCTGGGGATCGCGCGGGGCCCGTCCAATTTCTCGCCGGAGCTCTTCTTCGCCGCTGCTCCGTGGACTGCACACGCCGCACCATCACCGTCGGTAAGAACCGGTTGCCCACTCTCGCTTTTGGTCACTCATCGCGTAGCGCGCGCTAAATCTAAGTTTGCGTCCCGGGATGGCGATATGGCCATTGCCGGCCATGGTCGCCGCCGTGCGTGGAGCGGCGCCATCGTTGTTGAGGTAGCCGAGTCGGGTGCTGGTCAAGACCATTGATCGGGAAGCGAACGGCTCAGATTCAACCGCGCACTCCCCCTTCCGCACTGATGCCCTCGACCGTTGATCCGCGCGTGAACGCTTCAGATTAAAAATCATGCATCGATTCAAGTATTTGGGTCCGGACCGTAGAATCTGATCGGACGGTTTGGGATGAGCGCGGAGAATAACACACCTAGATCTAATCGTGGCCACTGACGCTTGATCGGATGGCTGTTGTCGCTTGATACCCTTTCGGCCGAGTGAAAGTGCATAAGAGCCCCTGGGTTTTACAGAAATAGAACCCGCCGTCCTTGCCCAGGGTTTTCTGAGTCTTAGGAATTTTTACGCGCCAGCCCCTGCACTTATCTGATATTGAGGCCCAGTCCAGATAATTAGAAAATCAGATAAATTCATTAGGAAAATACTTTTTAGTGTAAAAATAATTGCTAGAACTTTATAAATTCATAGAAAATTCATTTTTGCTCCAAATTGAGTCATTCCAATTCCTAAAATTTTGTAATAATATTCTCTACCATTTAGAATCACTGTTTTGACATGAACTCTGTCAGAAAATTTATTTATCATTTAATCATATTATAATCACCTTAAATCTTAGGAAATTCATAACTTGAATTCTACAACTCCAAAATTAATAATTCTTTTCCCTGTGATCTTATTTTAATATGTAGATTATTAATATGTATTTTGGCATATATGTTTGGTGTAATGTTAATTATGCCTATACACTGTTTGTTTGTATTGCTACGACTAGTGCGAGGTCACGTGCCACCTGAAGATCATCCTGGTACCTGGATTCTCAAGGCCCAGGCAAGTTGTGCCCTTGATCACTTCTTTTCACCTACTCATGTTCTAATTAATCATAATGATCTGCATAGGTTAATTTTGATGGGACCCAATAGGTTACCCTAGTTTGTCTATCTTTATACCTTGTTTACCACTGAACTTTCTGGGTAGTACTTGCTAGTGCTTTATGTGGTTTTGGGTATGAAGATTACACTATCCATGATTATACTCTTGTTATCAGTTGTTATTTATTGTTCATGATAAGATCATTATGTTAATTGGAACATGGAGCGACCACCCGGGAAAACAGTGCTACCACAAGGGTAGTATGGGATGCCCTTGGCTGATTAATTAGGAAAGCTAGTGGAAGACTACCTTACCCGAAAGGGGCAAGGGCAGTAGGGGAGAGGTCAGTGTAGGGAGGCCCTCGGGAGGATTTTGCTGCGATGGCGGTCCTGCAAGGGATTCCTGCACTGGATCTTCCTATAAACTGTAGCGGGTTTTCTGAAGCTAGTGGAACTTTGTAAAGGCCTCGTAGTGTTACCCTGCCTCGCCTCCTCGGTAGAGGTGTATGGGAAGTCGCGATCCCTTGGCAGATGGGTAACATGACTTGTGGGTAAAGATGCGCAACCTCTGCAGAGTGTAAAACTGGTATACTAGCCGTGCTCACGGTCATGAGCAGCTCGGACCCTCTCATGATTAATTTATGGAACTAAATTCAATTTGTCATATGCATTGCATTGCAGGTGAAGTTGTTAACTTTTGTTCTACTGTTTAATTGGGTTGGTATTTATTTATACTTAGTAATTGCTAATAAAATTTTGACCAACTTTAAAAGCAATGCTCAGCTCTAACCATCTTCTTTGGTAAGCCTTACACTCCACGTGAGCTCCCACCTTTGGCGAGTTCATGCACATTATTCTCCACAACTTGTTGAGCGATGAACGTATGTGAGCTCACTCTTGCTGTCTCACATACACCACAGGTCAAGATCAGGTACTGCGGGATGATGCTCATGGAGGATGCTGTGATGAGTTCGTGAGTGGTCTAGGTCGTCGTCTCCCAGTCAACTTTCGGGTTGCTGGACCGTTGTCTCCTTATAATGTAATTATTTATTTTGTATAGAACTCCTGTTATATATAAAGATGTGACATTCGATCCTGTGCCACTATACATCATATGTATGAGACTTGGTCCCAGCATACCTGGTGTTTATGTTAACCCCGGGTTTTGGATCCCTAAAATCCGGGTGTTACAGAAGTGGTATCAGAGGAATGTTGACTGTAGGACGAAACCTAGATAGAACTGGACAACCAATACTTACTTTCCTTTGCTATTCGAAACTTATCTCAATCTTTTCGCATCTATTTCCGCTTTACTCTGATTACTCTTACCTTTTCATTCTAAAGACAAATGTGGATTTCACACTTTGAAATCCTGTGCCTAAAAGTGACCTTTAGGAATAGGAGACCTACTCTTAGGGACAAAAACAAAACTATTTTTATAAGTGTCTATGTATTTGAATGTTTGTTCTTATGATATCTGTCTGATTTGGATCTTTGATTGAGTGTGATGGGTTGTGGAGTAATGTCCACAATTACATCTGCATATACACCTAGGTATAAAGGATAGCATTTGTAAGATAACTAGACAAACTAGATTATCCCCTTAGAAATTATATGTAGTATTCCGTATCTATCTCATCTTGACATATTCTATCTTACCTTGGACATTCACCTCGTACAACTAATTACCCTAGTCTTGACATAGAATATCTGGCCCAGCCCTGCCAAAGAAATTCCAGTACATAACCAACTATTAGTTTATTCATTCTGTCTATTAAATGATTCCCTTGCAAAGCTATCTTACCATATGCTTCTAACTTAGATGGTCAATACCAGGCGGGGTGGTGGAATTGATTTACCTGCTAATCAACAACCCCAACCACAGTCAGCAGCAATGAATCCTCCTAATCCTCCACCAGGCGGAGTTGATCCACTCGTCGCAGCTCAAATGAGAATGATGCAGCAAATGGCGGACACCATGGCAGATATGCGCACCCAAATGCAGCAAGAACGCCAAGAAATGCACCAGGAAAGAGAGGATGCACGTCGGGAAATGCGCCAAGAACGGGAAGAAATACGCCAGGAGAGGAGAGTACAGCAACAGCAGCTGCAGCAACAACTTCAACAACAGCAGCAACAACAACAAATGCCATTGCCTCCACCTCCACCACCTGTTCCACCCCGGGACAAACACCGGGAATTCATGAGCCACAAACCACCAACCTTCTCCAACTCCGCAGATCCACTGCAAGCAGATGACTGGTTAAAGTCCATAGAGAAGATGCTCAACATAGCCCAGTGCTCGGACCGAGAAAAAGTACTCTATGCATCGGGTCGTCTTGCTGGTCCCGCTGCAGATTGGTGGGATGCGTACTGTGCAGCTCATGCTGCTGCCGATACCATTACCTGGGAAGAATTCTCCACACAATTCAGGAATTACCATATTCCTGCTGGACTCATGAAGATTAAGAGGAAGGAGTTTCTATCTCTCAAGCAAGGAAGTATGTCCGTAAGCGAATATAGAGACAAATTCATCCAGTTATCTCGATATGCTCCCAGAGATGTTGAGGATGATGAGCAAAAGCAGGAGCTCTTTCTGGATGGTTTGATTGGACCCTTGCAATATCAACTGGTATCGCACACATTCCCATCCTTCCAAAGGCTACTTGACAAAGCTATTGCTGTAGAAAACAAGAGGAGTATATTTGGAGAGAAAAGAAAGGCTATCAACCAAGGACAGGCTGGAAGCAGTTCCCGTCCTCGCTATACTACCACTCCAAGTACATCAGCTAGTGGCAGTTCTGGGCAACAAACTCAACAGACACCAACTGCTCCTCCAAAGGCAAGCACTCCAGTAGGAACCGTTGCTCCCAACACAACCGCCATCAGGACATGCTTCAAGTGTGGACAACCAGGACACTACGCCAACTACTGTCCCAACAGAGCTGCCTACACTACACCGGCACCGATGAAGCAAGGACAAGCCTCAGCAGGGAAGAGTCAGCCCCTATCCCTCAACCGAGGATATGCCCATCATACAGAAGTAGAAGCTGAACCCGGTGAACTTGAAATTCAAATTCAAGAAGAAGAGCCAGTTGGAGATGAAGCAGTCGGTGAAGAAGTCAACGAACAACAAGAATAGAGTGATAAACATAGATATAGATACATATATATATACATATATATATTTACTATTTGTAAGACCTAAATATTTAGCTATTAGTTAGTATTCTACTATTCTAGTAATAATAATAAGGTCTATTAACCCGATGTTTTGATAAGGAATTATGCATCATGCCGAGATCTCTTTGTTTGTGCATATGTTCCGAGTATACACCCCTTTTCTTACAAATCTCGAGGACGAGATTATTTTTAAGGGGGGTAGGATTTGTAACACCCAAATTTTGGATTGGGAATTGGTAGAAGAAATTTGAACAAAATATCATAATGTTTTGGAAATTGGGAAATAAGAAAATGATGGGAAAAGAATTTTTCTTTTAAAAGAAACTATTTATACCTCCCATGAAATAAATAACAAGGAGAATAAAAACTTAAGTTAGTAATATTAAAATAAGTATGGTTTATATTCACCTTTGGGTTTCAATTGATACATTTGAAAAATCTGAAAACTAAAATAAAGGTATTTGGACTAGAAATAGAAAAGAAAAGGGAAGGCTATATACTTATTAAAAATAAATAAGTAATCCAAACAGTAAAGTCTAAATTTCCTTCAGGATTATATTTGATTTTAGGAATCTGAAATTCAAAGTAAAAATTTGAATTTGATTTTGGATATTTAAAATTGAATTTGAAGACAAAAACAGAAAACATATAAAAGAAAAAGAAAAGTAAAAAGGAAAACGTACCTGGGCCGATTTGCCCTCAGCCGGCCCAACTCCTCTCTTCCACGCGCAGCCCAGCTCCCTTGTTTCACTGACAACTGGGCCCCGCTGAACAGGGACTCCAGCGCGCGCTCACTGCGTACCCGCTCGCGCCGACACGCGGGTCCCACCGGGCAGCCTCTCGCGCACGCGCCTGTGTCCCGCTATCACTGGCAGGTGGGCCCCCTTGGTCGGGACGTTCGTTCCCAACAGAACGCGACTCGCGGGCGGAAATCTCTCGCCGGGATCGACGGATTCCGCGCGGGGGGTTGCTGGCGCCATGGTCGGACTCTCCGGGACTATAAAGCCTTGTCCCCTCGCGCATTCCTTGACCTATCAAGCCATGACCAAGTGCTCTAGCAGCAAGATTTCTCGCCGCCACCTTGAGGAAAGTCCGTGAAGAGTACCGCCACGGCCATAGCTCTCCTACACTGCCGATCCAAGTCCAAGAAGTTGCCGCGGGTGTTCGCCAAGCCTTGGGGATTCGGTCGGTGTAGCATCGCGGCCTGGGGATCGCGCGGGGCCCGTCCAATTTCTCACCGGAGCTCTTCTTCGCCGCTGCTCCGTGGACTGCACACGCCGCACCATCACCGTCGGTAAGAACCGGTTGCCCACTCTCGCTTTTGGTCACTCATCGCGTAGCGCGCGCTAAATCTAAGTTTGCGTCCCGGGATGGCGATATGGCCATTGCCGGCCATGGTCGCCGCCGTGCGTGGAGCGGCGCCATCGTTGTTGAGGTAGCCGAGTCGGGTGCTGGTCAAGACCATTGATCGGGAAGCGAATGGCTCAGATTCAACCACGCACTCCCCCTTCCGCACTGATGCTCTCGACCGTTGATCCGCGCGTGAACGCTTCAGATTAAAAATCATGCATCGATTCAAGTATTTGGATCCGGACCGTAGAATCTGATCGGACGGTTTGGGATGAGCGCGGAGAATAACACACCTAGATCTAATCGTGGCCACTGACGCTTGATCGGATGGCTGTTGTCGCTTGATACCCTTTCGGCCGAGTGAAAGTGCATAAGAGCCCCTGGGTTTTACAGAAATAGAACCCGCCGTCCTTGCCCAGGGTTTTCTGAGTCTTAGGAATTTTTACGCGCCAGCCCCTGCACTTATCTGATATTGAGGCCCAGTCCAGATAATTAGAAAATCAGATAAATTCATTAGGAAAATACTTTTTAGTGTAAAAATAATTGCTAGAACTTTATAAATTCATAGAAAATTCATTTTTGCTCCAAATTGAGTCATTCCAATTCCTAAAATTTTGTAATAATATTCTCTACCATTTAGAATCACTGTTTTGACATGAACTCTGTCAGAAAATTTATTTATCATTTAATCATATTATAATCACCTTAAATCTTAGGAAATTCATAACTTGAATTCTACAACTCCAAAATTAATAATTCTTTTCCCTGTGATCTTATTTTAATATGTAGATTATTAATATGTATTTTGGCATATATGTTTGGTGTAATGTTAATTTTGCCTATACACTGTTTGTTTGTATTGCTACGACTAGTGCGAGGTCACGTGCCACCTGAAGATCATCCTGGTACCTGGATTCTCAAGGCCCAGGCAAGTTGTGCCCTTGATCACTTCTTTTCACCTACTCATGTTCTAATTAATCATAATGATCTGCATAGGTTAATTTTGATGGGACCCAATAGGTTACCCTAGTTTGTCTATCTTTATACCTTGTTTACCACTGAACTTTCTGGGTAGTACTTGCTAGTGCTTTATGTGGTTTTGGGTATGAAGATTACACTATCCATGATTATACTCTTGTTATCAGTTGTTATTTATTGTTCATGATAAGATCATTATGTTAATTGGAACATGGAGCGACCACCCGGGAAAACAGTGCTACCACAAGGGTAGTATGGGATGCCCTTGGCTGATTAATTAGGAAAGCTAGTGGAAGACTACCTTACCCGAAAGGGGCAAGGGCAGTAGGGGAGAGGTCAGTGTAGGGAGGCCCTCGGGAGGATTTTGCTGCGATGGCGGTCCTGCAAGGGATTCCAGCACTGGATCTTCCTATAAACTGTAGCGGGTTTTCTGAAGCTAGTGGAACTTTGTAAAGGCCTCGTAGTGTTACCCTGCCTCGCCTCCTCGGTAGAGGTGTATGGGAAGTCGCGATCCCTTGGCAGATGGGTAACATGACTTGTGGGTAAAGATGCGCAACCTCTGCAGAGTGTAAAACTGGTATACTAGCCGTGCTCACGGTCATGAGCAGCTCGGACCCTCTCATGATTAATTTATGGAACTAAATTCAATTTGTCATATGCATTGCATTGCAGGTGAAGTTGTTAACTTTTGTTCTACTGTTTAATTGGGTTGGTATTTATTTATACTTAGTAATTGCTAATAAAATTTTGACCAACTTTAAAAGCAATGCTCAGCTCTAACCATCTTCTTTGGTAAGCCTTACACTCCACGTGAGCTCCCACCTTTGGCGAGTTCATGCACATTATTCCCCACAACTTGTTGAGCGATGAACGTATGTGAGCTCACTCTTGCTGTCTCACATACACCACAGGTCAAGATCAGGTACTGCGGGATGATGCTCATGGAGGATGCTGTGATGAGTTCGTGAGTGGTCTAGGTCGTCGTCTCCCAGTCAACTTTCGGGTTGCTGGACCGTTGTCTCCTTATAATGTAATTATTTATTTTGTATAGAACTCCTGTTATATATAAAGATGTGACATTCGATCCTGTGCCACTATACATCATATGTATGAGACTTGGTCCCAGCATACCTGGTGTTTATGTTAACCCCGGGTTTTGGATCCCTAAAATCCGGGTGTTACACTGGTGGAGACCATTTCTTGGTCTAAAATCCGTAGGTGTTAGCCTCTAGTATTATTGAAAATGGTCGCTCATGGCTATTTTCAAGGTCGCTCATGGCTATTTTCATAAAAAATGGGGGTTGTGTGGCCATTTATCATCGACTAGAGGCTCATAAACCTCACCCCACATATGTTTCCTTGCCATAGATTACATTCTTGGATTTCTGGTGGAAACCATTTCTTGGTTAAAAACGCGTACGTGTTAGCCTTCGGTATTATTGAAAATGGTCATTCATGGCTATTTTCGGCAAAATGGGGGTTGTGTGGCCATTGATCGTCGACCAGAGGCTCATACACCTCACCCCACATATGTTTCCTTGTCGTAGATCACATTCTTGGATTTCTGGTGGAGACCATTTCTTGGTCAAAAAACCGTAGGTGTTAGCCTTCGATATTATTGAAAATGGTCGTTCATGGCTATTTTCGACAAAAATGGGGGTTGTGTGGCCATTGATCATCGACCAGAGGCTCATACACCTCACCCCACATATGTTTCCTTGCCATAGATCACATTCTTGGATTTCTGGTGGAGACCATTTCTTGGTCAAAAACTCGTACGCGTTAGCCTTCGGTATTATTGAAAATGGTCGTTCATGGCTATTTTCGGCAAAATGGGGGTTCTGTGGCCATTGATCAACGACCAGAGGCTCGTACACCTCACCCCACATATGTTTCCTTGCCATAGATCACATTCTTGGATTTCTGGTGGAGACCATTTCTTGGTCAAAAATCCGTAGGTGTTAGCCTTCGGTATTATTGAAAATGGTCGTTCATGGCTATTTTCGGCAAAATGGGGGTTCTGTGGCCATTGATCATCGACCAGAGGCTCGTACACCTCACCCCACATATGTTTCCTTGCCATAGATCACATTCTTGGATTTCTGGTGGAGACCATTTCTTGGTCAAAAATCCGTAGGTGTTAGCCTTCGGTATTATTGAAAATGGTCGTTCATGGCTATTTTCGACAAAAATGGGGGTTGTGTGGCCATTGATCATCGACCAGAGGCTCATACACCTCACCCCACATATGTTTCCTCGCCATAGATCACATTCTTGGATTTCTGGTGGAGACCATTTCTTGGTCAAAAATCCGTAGGTCTTAGCCTCTAATATTATTGAAAATGGTCGCTCATGGCTATTTTCGGCAAAATGGGGGTTCTGTGGCCATTGATCGTCGACCAGACGCTCATACACCTCACCCCACATATGTTTCCTTGTCGTAGATCACATTCTTGGATTTCTAGTGGAGACCATTTCTTGGTCAAAAATCCGTAGGTGTTAGCCTTCGATATTATTGAAAATGGTCGTTCATGGCTATTTTCGACAAAAATGGGGGTTGTGTGGCCATTGATCATCGACCAGAGGCTCATACACCTCACCCCACATATGTTTCCTTGCCATAGATCACATTCTTGGATTTCTGGTGGAGACCATTGCTTGGTCAAAAATCTGTAGGTGTTAGCCTTCGGTATTATTGAAAATGGTCGTTCATGGCTATTTTCGACAAAAATGGGGGTTGTGTGGCCATTGATCATCGACCAGACGCTCATACACCTCACCCCACATATGTTTCCTTGCCATAGATCACATTCTTGGATTTCTGGTGGAGACCATTTCTTGGTCTAAAATCCGTAGGTGTTAGCCTCTAGTATTATTGAAAATGGTCGCTCATGGCTATTTTCAAGGTCGCTCATGGCTATTTTCATAAAAAATGGGGGTTGTGTGGCCATTTTCATCGACTAGAGGTTCATAAACCTCACCCCACATATGTTTCCTTGCCATAGATCACATTCTTGGATTTCTGGTGGAGACCATTTCTTGGTCAAAAATCCGTACGTGTTAGCCTTTGGTATTTTTGAAAATGGTCGTTCATGGCTTGGTCGATGATCAATGGCCACACAACCCCCATTTTTTATGAAAATAGCCATGAGCGACCATTTTCAATAATACTAGAGGCTAACACCTACGGATTTTAGACCAAGAAATGGTCTCCACCAGAAATCCAAGAATGTGATCTATGGCAAGGAAACATATGTGGGGTGAGGTGTATGAGCGTCTGGTCGATGATCAATGGCCACACAACCCCCATCTTTGTCGAAAATAGCCATGAACGACCATTTTCAATAATACCGAAGGCTAACACCTACGGATTTTTGACCAAGAAATGGTCTCCACCAGAAATCCAAGAATGTGATCTATGGCAAGGAAACATATGTGGGGTGAGGTGTACGAGCCTCTGGTCGATGATCATTGGCCACACAACCCCCATTTTTGTCGAAAATAGCCATGAACGACCATTTTCAATAATATCGAAGGCTAACACCTACGGATTTTTGACCAAGAAATGGTCTCCACCAGAAATCCAAGAATGTGATCTACGACAAGGAAACATATGTGGGGTGAGGTGTATGAGCCTCTGGTCGACGATCAATGGCCACACAACCCCCATTTTGCCGAAAATAGCCATGAATGACCATTTTCAATAATATCGAAGGCTAACACCTACGGATTTTTGACCAAGAAATGGTCTCCACCAGAAATCCAAGAATGTGATCTACGACAAGGAAACATATGTGGGGTGAGGTGTATGAGCCTCTGGTCGACGATCAATGGCCACACAACCCCCATTTTGCCGAAAATAGCCATGAATGACCATTTTCAATAATACCGAAGGCTAACACGTACGAGTTTTTAACCAAGAAATGGTTTCCACTAGAAATCCAAGAATGTAATCTATGGCAAGGAAACATATGTGGGGTGAGGTGTATGAGCCTCTAGTCGATGATAAATGGCCACACAACCCCCATTGTTTATGAAAATAGCCATGAGCGACCTTGAAAATAGCCATGAGCGACCATTTTCAATAATACTAAAGGCTAACACCTACGGATTTTGGACCAAGAAAAGGTCTCCACCAGAAATCCAAGAATGTGATCTATGGCATGGAAACATATGTGGGGTGAGGTGTATGAGCGTCTGGTCGATGATCAATGGCCACACAACCCCCATTTTTGTCGAAAATAGCCATGAACGACCATTTTCAATAATACCGAAGGCTAACACCTACGGATTTTTGACCAAGAAATGGTCTCCACCAGAAATCCAAGAATGTGATCTATGGCAAGGAAACATATGTGGGGTGAGGTGTATGAGCCTCTAGTCGATGATCAATGGCCACACAACCCCCATTTTTGTCGAAAATAGCCATGAATGACCATTTTCAAAAATACCAAAGGCTAACACGTACGGATTTTTGACCAAGAAATGGTCTCCACCAGAAATCCAAGAATGTGATCTATGGCAAGGAAACATATGTGGGGTGAGGTGTACGAGCCTCTGGTCGATGATCAATGGCCACACAACCCCCATTTTTGTCGAAAATAGCAATGAATGACCATTTTCAATAATACCGAAGGCTAACACGTACGAGTTTTTAACCAAGAAATGGTTTCCACCAGAAATCCAAGAATGTAATCTATGGCAAGGAAACATATGTGGGGTGAGGTGTATGAGCCTCTGGTCGATGATCAATGGCCACACAGCCCCCATTTTTATGAAAATAGCCATGAGCGACCATTTTCAATAATACTAGAGGCTAAGACCTACGGATTTTTAACCAAGAAATGGTCTCCACCAGAAATCCAAGAATGTGATCTACGACAAGGAAACATATGTGGGGTGAGGTGTATGAGCGTCTGGTCGACGATCAATGGCCACACAACCCCCATTTTTGTCGAAAATAGCCATGAACGAACATTTTCAATAATACCAAAGGCTAACACCTACGGATTTTTGACCAAGAAATGGTCGGGGTGAGGTTTACGAGCCTCTGGTCGATGATCAATGGCCACACAACCCCCATTTTTTATGAAAATAGCCATGAGCGACCTTGAAAATAGCCATGAGCGACCATTTTCAATAATACTAGAGGCTAACACCTACGGATTTTAGACCAAGAAATGGTTTCCACCAGAAATCCAAGAATGTGATCTATGGCAAGGAAACATATGTGGGGTGAGGTGTATGAGCCTCTGGTCGACGATCAATGGCCACACAACCCCCATTTTGCCGAAAATAGCCATGAATGGCCATTTTCAATAATACCGAAGGCTAACACCTACGGATTTTTGACCAAGAATGGTCTCCACCAGAAATCCAAGAATGTGATCTATGGCAAGGAAACATATGTGGGGTGAGGTGTATGAGCCTCTGGTCGACGATCAATGGCCACACAACCCTAATTTTTGTCGAAAATAGCCATGAACGACCATTTTCAATGACACTGAAGGCTAACACCTACGGATTTTTGACCAAGAAATGGTCTCCACCATAAATCCAAGAATGTGATCTATGGCAAGGAAACATATGTGTAGTGAGGTGTATGAGCCTCTGGTCGAAGATCAATAGCCACACAACCCCCATTTTTGTCGAAAATAGCCATGAATGACCATTTTCAAAAATACCAAAGGCTAACACATTTGGATTTTTGCCCAAGAAATGGTCTTCACCAGAAATCCAAGAATGTGATCTATGGCAAGGAAACATATGTGGGGTGAGGTGTATGAGCCTCTGGTCGATGATCAATTGCCACACAACCCCCATTTTGTCGAAAATAGCCATGAACGACCATTTTCAATAATACCGAAGGCTAACACATACGGATTTTTGACCAAGAAATGGTCTCCACCATAAATCCAAGAATGTGATCTATGGCAAGGAAACATATGTGTAGTGAGGTGTATGAGCGTCTGGTCGATGATCAATGGCCACACAACCCCCATTTTTTCGAAAATAGCCATGAACGACCATTTTCAATAATACCGAAGGCTAACACCTACGGATTTTTGACCAAGAAATGGTCTCCACCAGAAATCCAAGAATGTGATCTATGGCAAGAAAACATATGTGGGGTGAGGTGTATGAGCCTCTGGTCGATGATCAATGGCCACACAACCCCCATTTTTGTCGAAAATAGCCATGAACGACTATTTTCAATAATATCGAAGGCTAACACCTACGGATTTTTGACCAAGAAATGGTCTCCACCAGAAATCCAAGAATGTGATCTACGACAAGGAAACATATGTGGGGTGAGGTGTATGAGCCTCTTGTCGATGATCAATGGTCACACAACCTCCATTTTCAATCATACCGAAGGGTAACACGTACGGATTTTTGACCAAGAAATGGTCTCCACCAGAAATCCAAGAATGCGATCTATGGCAAGGAAACATATGTGGGGTGAGGTGTATGAGCGTCTGGTCGATGATCAATGGCCACACAACCCCCATTTTTGTCGAAAATAGCCATGAACGACCATTTTCAATAATACCGAAAGCTAACACCTACGGATTTTTGACCAAGAAATGGTCTCCACCAGAAATCCAAGAATGTGATCTACGACAAGGAAACATATGTGGGGTGAGGTGTATGAGCCTCTGGTCGACGATCAATGGCCACACAACCCCCATTTTGCCGAAAATAGCCATGAACGACCATTTTCAATAATACCGAAGGCTAACACCTACGGATTTTTGACCAAGAAATGGTCTCCACCAGAAATCCAAGAATGTGATCTATGGCAAGGAAACATATGTGGGGTGAGGTGTATGAGCCTCTAGTCGATGATCAATGGCCACACAACCCCCATTTTTGCCGAAAATAGCCATGAATGACCATTTTCAAAAATACCAAAGGCTAACACGTACAGATTTTTGACAAAGAAATGGTCTCCACCAGAAATCAAAGAATGTGATCTATGGCAAGGAAACATATGTGGGTTGAGGTGTATGAGCGTCTGGTCGATGATCAATGGCCACACAACCCCCATTTTTGTCGAAAATAGCCATGAACGACCATTTTCAATAATATCGAAGGCTAACACCTACGGATTTTTGACCAAGAAATGGTCTCCACCAGAAATCCAAGAATGTGATCTACGACAAGGAAACATATGTGGGGTGAGGTGTATGAGCCTCTGGTCGACGATCAATGGCCACACAACCCCCATTTTGCCGAAAATAGCCATGAATGACCATTTTCAATAATACCGAAGGCTAACACGTACGAGTTTTTAACCAAGAAATGGTTTCCACCAGGAATCCAAGAATGTGATCTATGGCAAGGAAACATATGTGGGGTGAGGTGTATGAGCGTCTAGTCGATGATCAATTGCCACACAACCCTAATTTTTGTCGAAAATAGCCATGAACGACCATTTTCAATAATACTAGAGGCTAACACCTACGGATTTTAGACCAAGAAATGGTCTCCACCAGAAATCCAAGAATGTGATCTATGGCAAGGAAACATATGTGGGGTGAGGTGTATGAGCGTCTGGTCGATGATCAATGGCCACACAACCCCCATTTTTGTCGAAAATAGCCATGAACGACCATTTTCAATAATACCGAAGGCTAACACCTACGGATTTTTGACCAAGAAATGGTCTCCACCAGAAATCCAAGAATGTGATCTATGGCAAGGAAACATATGTGGGGTGAGGTGTATGAGCCTCTGGTCGATGATCAATGGCCACACAACCCCCATTTTTGTCGAAAATAGCCATGATCGACCATTTTCAATAATATCGAAGGCTAACACCTACGGATTTTTGACCAAGAAATGGTCTCCACCAGAAATCCAAGAATGTGATCTACGACAAGGAAACATATGTGGGGTGAGGTGTATGAGCCTCTGGTCGACGATCAATGGCCACACAACCCCCAGTTAGCCTTCGATATTATTGAAAATGGTCGTTCATGGCTATTTTCGACAAAAATGGGGGTTGTGTGGCCATTGATCATCGACTAGAGGCTCATACACCTCACCCCACATATGTTTCCTTGCCATAGATCACATTCTTGGATTTCTGGTGGAGACCATTTCTTGGTCAAAAATCCGTACGTGTTAGCCTTCGGTATTATTGAAAATGGTCGTTCATGGCTATTTTCGGCAAAATGGGGGTTCTGTGGCCATTGATCATCGACCAGACGCTCATACACCTCACCCCACATATGTTTCCTTGCCATAGATCACATTCTTGGATTTCTGGTGGAGACCATTTCTTGGTCTAAAATCCGTAGGTGTTAGCCTCTAGTATTATTGAAAATGGTCGCTCATGGCTATTTTCAAGGAAGCTCATGGCTATTTTCATAAAAAATTGGGGTTGTGCGGCCATTTATCATCGACCAGAGGCTCATAAACCTCACCCCACATATGTTTCCTTGCCATAGATTACATTCTTGGATTTCTGGTGGAAACCATTTCTTGGTTAAAAACTCGTACGTGTTAGCCATCGATATTATTGAAAATAGTCGTTCATGGCTATTTTCGACAAAAATGGGGGTTGTGTGGCCATTGATCATCGACCAGACGCTCATACACCTCACCCCACATATGTTTCCTTGCCATAGATCACATTCTTGGATTTATGGTGGAGACCATATCTTGGTCAAAAATCCGTAGGTGTTAGCCTTCGGTATTATTGAAAATGGTCGTTCATGGCTATTTTCGACAAAAATGGGGGTTGTGTGGCCATTGATCGTCGACCAGACGCTCATACACCTCACCCCCACATATGTTTCCTTGCCATAGATTACATTCTTGGATTTATGGTGGAGACCATTTCTTGGTCAAAAATCCGTAGGTGTTAGCCTTCGGTATTATTGAAAATGGTCGTTCATGGCTATTTTCGGCAAAATGGGGGTTCTGTGGCAATTGATCATCGACCAGAGGCTCGTACACCTCACCCCACATATGTTTCCTTGCCATAGATCACATTCTTGGATTTCTGGTGGAGACCATTTCTTGGGCAAAAATCCGAATGTGTTAGCCTTTGGTATTTTTGAAAATGGTCATTCATGGCTATTTTCGACAAAAATGGGGGTTGTGTGGCCATTGATCTTCAACCAGAGGCTCATACACCTCACTACACATATGTTTCCTTGCCATAGATCACATTCTTGGATTTATGGTGGAGACCATTTCTTGGTCAAAAATCCGTAGGTGTTAGCCTTCAGTGTCATTGAAAATGGTCGTTCATGGCTATTTTCGACAAAAATTAGGGTTGTGTGGCCATTGATCGTCGACCAGAGGCTCATACACCTCACCCCACATATGTTTCCTTGTCATAGATCACATTCTTGGATTTCTGGTGGAGACCATTTCTTGGTCAAAAATCCGTAGGTGTTAGCCTTCGGTATTATTGAAAATGGTCATTCATGGCTATTTTCGGCAAAATGGGGGTTGTGTGGCCATTGATCGTCGACCAGAGGCTCATACACCTCACCCCACATATGTTTCCTTGCCATAGATCACATTCTTGGATTTCTGGTGGAAACCATTTCTTGGTCTAAAATCCGTAGGTGTTAGCCTCTAGTATTATTGAAAATGGTCGCTCATGGCTATTTTCATAAAAAAATGGGGGTTGTGTGGCCATTGATCATCGACCAGAGGCTCGTAAACCTCACCCCAACCATTTCTTGGTCAAAAATCTGTAGGTGTTAGCCTTTGGTATTATTGAAAATGGTCGTTCATGGCTATTTTCGACAAAAATGGGGGTTGTGTGGCCATTGATCGTCGACCAGACGCTCATACACCTCACCCCACATATGTTTCCTTGTCGTAGATCACATTCTTGGATTTCTGGTGGAGACCATTTCTTGGTTAAAAATCCATAGGTCTTAGCCTCTAGTATTATTGAAAATGGTCGCTCATGGCTATTTTCATAAAAAATGGGGGCTGTGTGGCCATTGATCATCGACCAGAGGCTCATACACCTCACCCCACATATGTTTCCTTGCCATAGATTACATTCTTGGATTTCTGGTGGAAACCATTTCTTGGTTAAAAACTTGTACGTGTTAGCCTTCGGTATTATTGAAAATGGTCATTCATGGCTATTTTCGACAAAAATGGGGGTTGTGTGGCCATTGATCATCGACCAGAGGCTCGTACACCTCACCCCACATATGTTTCCTTGCCATAGATCACATTCTTGGATTTCTGGTGGAGACCATTTCTTGGTCAAAAATCCGTACGTGTTAGCCTTTGGTATTTTTGAAAATGGTCATTCATGGCTATTTTCGACAAAAATGGGGGTTGTGTGGCCATTGATCATCGACTAGAGGCTCATACACCTCACCCCACATATGTTTCCTTGCCATAGATCACATTCTTGGATTTCTGGTGGAGACCATTTCTTGGTCAAAAATCTGTAGGTGTTAGCCTTCGGTATTATTGAAAATGGTCGTTCATGGCTATTTTCGACAAAAATGGGGGTTGTGTGGCCATTGATCATCGACCAGACGCTCATACACCTCACCCCACATATGTTTCCTTGCCATAGATCACATTCTTGGATTTCTGGTGGAGACCTTTTCTTGGTCCAAAATCCGTAGGTGTTAGCCTCTAGTATTATTGAAAATGGTCGCTCATGGCTATTTTCAAGGTCGCTCATGGCTATTTTCATAAAAAATGGGGGTTGTGTGGCCATTTATCATCGACTAGAGGCTCATACACCTCACCCCACATATGTTTCCTTGCCATAGATTACATTCTTGGATTTCTGGTGGAAACCATTTCTTGGTTAAAAACTCGTACGTGTTAGCCTTCGGTATTATTGAAAATGGTCATTCATGGCTATTTTCGGCAAAATGGGGGTTGTGTGGCCATTGATCGTTGACCAGAGGCTCATACACCTCACCCCACATATGTTTCCTTGTCGTAGATCACATTCTTGGATTTCTGGTGGAGACCATTTCTTGGTCAAAAATCCGTAGGTGTTAGCCTTCGATATTAATGAAAATGGTCATTCATGGCTATTTTCGGCAAAATGGGGGTTGTGTGGCCATTGATCGTCGACCAGAGGCTCATACACCTCACCCCACATATGTTTCCTTGTCGTAGATCACATTCTTGGATTTCTGGTGGAGACCATTTCTTGGTCAAAAATCCGTAGGTGTTAGCCTTCGATATTATTGAAAATGGTCGTTCATGGCTATTTTCGACAAAAATGGGAGTTGTGTGGCCAATGATCATCGACCAGACGCTCATACACCTCACCCCACATATGTTTCCTTGCCATAGATCACATTCTTGGATTTCTGGTGGAGACCATTTCTTGGTCTAAAATCCGTAGGTGTTAGCCTCTAATTGTTGGAGACTTGTTCTCAAATGCTATAAGAACAAGGCAACATAAAAAATGTTAATCGGTCAAGCCCTTCGTCCTACGAAGCATTATTCCCCTTAGGATATAACGGTTTTCGGACGAAGGTTATGAAGGGCATACCTTCATAAATACATTACATAATGACGAAGAATGAATTATAAGGAATACAAAGGTTTACATAGATAATTATACATTATTATTATATATAAATGGAAATAACATTGAATTACAAATGTACCTTCAACTTGAAGGAGATGAAAGTACAAGCGTGACGCAAAAGTGAATGTCCAGTCCGCGTGAACAGTACGGGGGTACTGTTCACCTATTTATAGGCACGGGGCACAACCCATACAAAATTACATTCATGCCCTTTACATTTGATAATAATTCTATAGTAATCTGTCGAGGTCTAAATAGCCTTTTCATCTTTAAGTCGGTTTCACATTTTGTTGCTACGCCGAAGCTTTCCTGCTCACACCTTCGGCGCTGTATCAACCTTCGTATTACTCTGGTCTACTGTGATGTCGACTTGAATCCGAAGATACCTGTTCACACATTATACTCCAGAAATACTGTTAAATCCTGTTTTTGAGGACCTTCGGAAGCCGAAGGCCCCCAACAGTAGCCCCTCGCAATATTAATTTGTTTGAAATAATAAATTTAGATTGCGAAATGGACGAAGGCTTTTCGCCGAAGGTCCGAAAAAACACCTTCCCTTTGCTAGAATAGCAACATTCACTGACAAGCGGGGTCTTTCAATTTTCAACGCATTGGGCGTATAAATACGGTCATACCGCAAACTCATTTGGCACGCTCTCTTGTCACTTGCTCTCGCTCACTCGATTTTTAGCTTTTGCGCACTAAGATTTTCTGAGCTTTTAGTTTTGAAGCTTCGGCTTTGAAAACAGTTTTTTAGTATTTTCGAAGATGTCTGGAGATAAGAAAGCTGCTGCTGAGACGAAGCTGACTCTTGACGAAGAGAAAAACTTGGGGTTTCTTATAGCGATGTCGAAGACAAACACAGAAAAAATTACCAAGGAAATTCTAGAAGGCTTGTCTGAGGATACTGGTGACAGTGACAGTTATGATGTGGACAGCGGTAGTGAAGACTCCGAAGATCGTCCCTGGCGACCAAGCCATTCAGTTTATGGTAAATCAACTATCAAAGAGAATCATCTTGTCAACATGAGAGGAAGGTATTTCCGGGATTTGTCCATTGTGAGGGCCGACGAAGGGGAGAAGACTTGTCCACACCCTGAAGAAAATGAAGTCGTAGTGTACCGAAGCTTTTTGAAAGCTGGGCTACGATTTCCCTTGAGTAGCTTCGTCGTGGAGGTGTTGAAAATCTTCGAAGTCTATCTTCATCAACTTACTCCTGAGGCAATTATAAGGCTGAATATCTTCGTGTGGGCCGCTAGAAGCCAAGGTCTGAAGCCTGATGCAAAAAGCTTCTGCAATATACACGAATTATCATATGAAACGAAACCTTGGGGCAAAGAACAGTACCATAATAATTTTGGCTGCTACAGTTTCGTTTCTCGGTCCGGGGCAAGCTGTCCCGTACCAACCTTTCGGAAGAGATGGCCCGGCGACTGGATGACAGAATGGTTCTATGTGAAGAATGACCTATCAGTACGAGAAGATATCAAAGGTATAATTATGCGTCCTATTTGGCAAAGCTTCGGCCTTCGGAGGCCGAAGGTTGAAATGAGTGAAGCTGCTGAAGAATGCCAGAGGGCCTTCGGCGTTATCTGCTCTTTTATTGGAACAAGAGATTTAGTACAAGAGCATATTGCCTTCCGGGTGTGGCCGCTCGCGGAGAAGTGGGAAATGCCACAAGAAACCATAAAAGAGGCCGACGAAGGTGGACTTGTGAGACTGAAGTACACCTTCAAGTTCGGAGATAAATTTGCTGAGCCAGATGATGACTGGTTAAAGAGCATTGAAAATTTAAGTGATGAGCTGCTTGGTGCTTATTCGAAGGCCGAAGATACTGCGATGTCAGCAGCCTTCGGAGGCCGAAAAAAGAAGAGGCTGAATCGGGTATTTGATGCAATTGGGTTTGTCTACCCTGACTATTGCTATCCTGTTCGAAGGCAGAAGAGAAAAAACACAACCTCTGCAAAAGAAGAAGCTGCAACTGCTCCTAGCGAGCCAGAACCTGAAAGAAAGAAGATAAAGGTCCTCACGCACCGGCCGCGCTATATCGAGCCAGCTTCGGTGCCGGAGTTTACCGGAAAATCTTCTTCGGCCACCGAGGTTAAAAAGCCAACCAATCCAGCCACGCCGCCAGCAGCTGCAGAAATAACTGAAACGCCAAAAAGGATAGAACTGGAAGAACCGAAGATTTTGCTACCGGAAACCAAAGAAGTGGCCGAAGCGCCATCCACAGAAAAAATTGAAGAAGTGGAAAAACCAACTGAAGAAAAAGTACCAGAAATTGTGAGTCCTGCAGCAAATGTTGAGACAATAAAAAATCAAAAAGTGCCAGTAGTGACTCCGAAAAGAAAGAGAATGGCTAATGTGCTAGATGTACTGGAAACAATCAAATCCTCAAGCACACCTTCGAAAAAGGCTGCTGCCACTCCTAAAACAGCAACTGAAATTTCTGATACAAAAACTCCAGAGCAGGAAACTGAAGCCGAAGCTGAGTCCTCAGAGCCCGTAAAGATAAAATCCTTGGAAACTGAGGAAGAAAAAATAACAAAGCCAATTTCTGTTGAAGAAATCGGTGACGTTGTCCCCGAAGCGTCCTCCAAAGTTCATGATTATATTGTTCGTCATGCTTCGGGGAAAAAACTATCAGAAAAAGAAGAGCGAGAGGCCCAGCACTACGCCCAAAAACTGAAGTATCCAAAGGGGGCGTTAATATTCAATGGTAGTGGAGAAGAAGACTTTTTGTATTGTCTCCCTGACAGCAAGGAAATTTCTGTTTGCCGGGAGATGAGCAAGAGCTTCGGATTCCCAACCTTAGAAGACGGGCTCTCGGTGTTGTCGAAGAACGATCTGGCCGACAGCCTGGCCTATAATAGCTTAAAGGTGCGACAAATGGGATCCTTGTATTCTTTGTTGATACCAAAAAATCTTTTGTTTGTTTAAATTTATTGAAACACACATATTTTTCTTTGCAGGGCCTGATACTTAGCAATGCCCTTAGGGCACAAAAAGATGCTGAAGACGAAGGGTGTGCTATAGCCCTGAGCAACCTTCGTTCCGAAGTAATTGAACTGAGGAACGAAGGCCTCGAAAAAGATAAAATATTACACTCATTGCTAAATAAAATAAAGGAAGACGAAGCTGCTTTCAAGGGTCAAGCTGAAGCTCAGAAGCGCGAAATTGAAGATCTTCGGAAACAACTGGCCAGAGCCAGGGAAGAACGCATACTTGAAGAAACAAGGCGAGAACTCAGCGACCAGTGGGCAGATCACTTAGAAGTAACTGTTGAAGAGCTTCGTTCATTCAAGAAGAGATGTTATAACAAATCTATAGAATGTGTTAAGAAGCTGAAAGGTAGCTTCGCCAGGGTCGACGCCTTCTCAAGTGAAGAAAACTTTATGAGAGGCAATCCCGAAGGTCCCATTGAATGGATCGGCCACGAAGCTGAAGCCTTCGAAGAAATTTTAAATAGCCGTGGGGATATATGTGCTTTCTCTGGGGCCAGAGGAATTGCCACCATTTTAGAGAAGAAGGGCTGCGAACATGTAAAAATTTTAGCACAATCCGAAGCTGCTTTGTCCTTTGAAGATGCAAGAGATCCTTCGGCCGAAGCAAGCATGATCGGTGGAAAGTTTTTTACCGATATCTGGGATAATGGTGGCCGAGAAATGGCAGGAGAAATCATTCAAAAAAGTGAAAAGGGCATTCACGATGCTAGAGAAGTGGCTAAGGCTGCTGAAAAGAGCGCAGAGCCCGAAGGTCAATTAGGTATTAACTAATAGTTTTTATTGTGTTGTAATTTTTGGTTTTAAGCTTCGTTTGCCATTTGTAATAGCAGCATAGCCGTATCCTGTCCTTCAGATCCTGCTAAAGCGTCTCCAGGCCCTCAGCCGAAAGGAGACGACGAAATTAAAAAGATGGCCGAAGCAATCATGGACGAAGTCGTCAATCGGCTCCTGAATGAGGCTGCAGAAGTTGTTCTGAGAGAAGATTAAATACTATTGTAAATTAAACTTCTGAAATGTGATATATTGTAACATTTTGTAATCCTGAATGTAATATACCCATTTTTATTGCTCAATTCTTTACGATGCATGAAACTTTACACGTACCGCTTTTTGAGTCTTTGACGAAAAAACACCTTCCCTTCTTTTCATGCTTCGTGAAGAGGAATTTTTCTTTGTCACAACAATATCCAGTGTTCTGATGAATAATATCCAGGCTTCTTGAAAATGTTCTCTGAAGCTACTTAGCATGATTTTCCCCTTTCAAAACATTCTTCCGAGGATCGATGTCATGTCCCCTTCTTGTGCCATATGCAACATGATGTATGATGCTTATGTTATGCGAAATGATGCGATGATGTTATGCTGAGTAAGATGGTGTTTATTCCGAAGATACACACGTTCCTGCGACAAAACACATAATAATTTTTTTACTATAAGCCTCCCTTAGGAGCTTCTTCGCCTTTTACTTCAGCGGAATCAGCGTTGACTTTTCGCTGTAAGCTCTGCATTCCCTTAGGAACGACTTTGGAGCTTCTTCGCCTTTACTTTTGGCGGAATCAGCGTTGACTTTTCGCTGTAAGCTCTGCATTCCCTTAGGAACGACTTTGGAGCTTCTTCGCCTTTACTTTTGGCGGAATCAGCGTTGACTTTTCGCTGTAAGCTCTGCATTCCCTTAGGAACGACTTTGGAGCAAAAAACCTACACTGCGCTCCCTTTGGAACGACTTTTTTGTGACTTCGGCAGACTTACTCTGCGTTCCTTAGAACGACTTTTTGTTGCTTCGAAGAATTTTCGATAGTCCGAAGGTCCTCTTTGTTATCACAAGTCTTTAAACTTCAACAATTTAAAACTGTGAAAAATATATTTTCCCTGTGGGAATCAACGAAACTATTTACATGAAACCTAAACAATGTCCTTTATTACAGAAAATAAAACTGAATGAAAAAGATTGCTATTAAGGTAGGATATTTGTCAATAGATGTGCTTTGACTCTGGCATAGTGCTGTTGACTGTACGAGCTTCGGACTGCTCTCTGAAGTCCCTTTGGTGTGGAGCATACTGGCTCCCTTCTGGCTGCTGGCCTTGTTGCAACGGAGGTGGAGGCGGAGGCTGTTGCCAGGAAGCTTGAGGTTGACTCGCCGAAGCAACAGAAACTGCAGGGTGGTTGCCCACATATTCTGGGATGTAGGGCGAATGATACGAAGCTGTATGCATGACCTGCTTCGGCTGAGCTTGTTGCGCTGCGGCTTCGGCTATTTCCTTTTGCTTCTGGATGGTAACATGACACATCCTGGTGGTATGGCCTTTGTTCTCACCGCAGAATAAGCAAAAGATTCTTCTCTGCTGATCGCCAAATCTTCCTCCGAAGCCCCTGGCACCTCTGCCTCTTGGAGCTGGTGGTCGGAAGGGGCCTTTGCTGTTGCCCTGAAGCCTGTGAGGAACATTGTGGCCTTTGCTGTTGGCTCCCCTTATCATCATTTTGTGTAGAGTTATGAATTGATCTAACATGCCTCGGGTAAAACCTCCCACCGAAGCCCCTGGTCATTTCAGAAAACCTGAAAGCCTCCTCCCTTCTTTGGCGAAAATCGTTATCGGCCCGAATGTACTCGTCCATCTTCTGGAGAAGCTTCTCCAAAGTTTGAGGAGGCTTCCTAGCGAAGTACTGAGCAGACGGTCCTGGCCGAAGCCCCTTGATCATGGCCTCAATGACAATTTCATTGGGCACCGTTGGTGCTTGTGCCCTCAAACGCAAGAACCTTCGGACATAGGCCTGAAGGTATTCTTCGTGATCCTGGGTGCACTGGAACAGAGCCTGAGCAGTAACCGGTTTCGTCTGAAACCCTTGGAAGCTAGTTAACAACAGGTCCTTCAGCTTCTGCCATGAAGTGATCATTCCTGGTCGAAGGGAGGAATACCAGGTTTGAGCAACACTCCTGACAGCCATAACAAAAGATTTGGCCATGACCGCAGCATTTCCACCATACGAAGATACTGTTGCTTCGTAGCTCATCAAAAACTGCTGAGGTGTTCAAAAAACTCAAAGAGTGGAAGTGAGTTCACCGGAGGACGGCGCCAATGTTGGAGACTTGTTCTCAAATGCTATAAGAACAAGGCAACATAAAAAATGTTAATCGGTCAAGCCCTTCGTCCTACGAAGCATTATTCCCCTTAGGATATAATGGTTTTTGGACGAAGGTTATGAAGGGCATACCTTCATAAATACATTACATAATGACGAAGAATGAATTATAAGGAATACAAAGGTTTACATAGATAATTATACATTATTATTATATATAAATGGAAATAACATTGAATTACAAATGTACCTTCAACTTGAAGGAGATGAAAGTACAAGCGTGACGCAAAAGTGAATGCCCAGTCCGCGTGAACAGTACGGGGGTACTGTTCACCTATTTATAGGCACGGGGCACAACCCATACAAAATTACATTCATGCCCTTTACATTTGATAATAATTCTATAGTAATCTGTCGAGGTCTAAATAGCCTTTTCATCTTTAAGTCGGTTTCACATTTTGTTGCTACGCCGAAGCTTTCCTGCTCACACCTTCGGCGCTGTATCAACCTTCGTATTACTCTGGTCTACTGTGATGTCGACTTGAATCCGAAGATACCTGTTCACACATTATACTCCAGAAATACTGTTAAATCCTGTTTTTGAGGACCTTCGGAAGCCGAAGGCCCCCAACACTAATATTATTGAAAATGGTCGCTCATGGCTATTTTCAAGGTCGCTCATGGCTATTTTCATAAAAAATGGGGGTTGTGTGGCCATTTATCATCGACTAGAGGCTCATAAACCTCACCCCACATATGTTTCCTTGCCATAGATCACATTCTTGGATTTCTGGTGGAGACCATTTCTTGGTCAAAAATCCGTAGGTGTTAGCCTTCGGTATTATTGTAAATGATCGTTCATGGCTATTTTCGACAAAAATGGGGGTTGTGTGGCCATTGATCATCGACCAGAGGCTCGTCCACCTCACCCCCCATATGTTTCCTTGCAATAGATCACATTCTAGGATTTTTGGTGGAGACCATTTCTTGGTCTAAAATCCGTAGGTGTTAGCCTCTAGTATTATTGAAAATGGTCGCTCATGGCTATTTTCAAGGTCGCTCATGGCTATTTTCATAAAAAATGGGGGTTGTGTGGCCATTTATCATCGACTAGAGGCTCATAGACCTCACCCCACATATGTTTCCTTGCCATAGATTACATTCTTGGATTTCTGGTGGAAACCATTTCTTGGTTAAAAACTCGTACGTGTTAGCCTTCGGTATTATTGAAAATGGTCATTCATGGCTATTTTCGGCAAAATGGGGGTTGTGTGGCCATTGATCGTCGACCAGAGGCTCATACACCTCACCCCACATATGTTTCCTTGTCGTAGATCACATTCTTGGATTTCTGGTGGAGACCATTTCTTGGTCAAAAATCCGTAGGTGTTAGCCTTCGGTATTATTGAAAATGGTCGTTCATGGCTATTTTCGACAAAATGGGGGTTGTGTGGCAATTGATCATCGACCAGAGGCTCATACACCTCACCCCACATATGTTTCCTTGCCATAGATCACATTCTTGGATTTCTGGTGGAGACCATTTCTTGGTCAAAAATCCGTACGTGTTAGCCTTTGGTATTTTTGAAAATGGTCATTCATGGCTATTTTCGACAAAAATGGGGGTTGTGTGGCCATTGATCATCGACTAGAGGCTCATACACCTCACCCCACATATGTTTCCTTGCCATAGATCACATTCTTGGATTTCTAGTGGAGACCATTTCTTGGTCAAAAATCCGTAGGTGTTAGCCTTCGGTATTATTGTAAATGGTCATTCATGGCTATTTTCGACAAAAATGGGAGTTGTGTGGCCATTGATCATCGACCAGAGGCTCATACACCTCACCCCACATATGTTTCCTTGCCATAGATCACATTCTTGGATTTCTGGTGGAGACCATTTCTTGGTCAAAAATCCGTAGGTCTTAGCCTCTAGTATTATTGAAAATGGTCTCTCATGGCTATTTTCATAAAAATTGGGGGTTGTGTGGCCATTGATCATCGACCAGAGGCTCGTACACCTCACCCCACATATGTTTCCTTGCCATAGATCACATTCTTGGATTTCTGGTGGAGACCATTTCTTGGTCAAAAATCCGTAGGTGTTAGCCTTCGATATTATTGAAAATGGTCGTTCATGGCTATTTTCGACAAAAATGGGGGTTGTGTGGCCATTGATCATCGACCTAGAGGCTCATACACCTCACCCCACATATGTTTCCTTGCCATAGATCACATTCTTGGATTTCTGGTGGAGACCATTTCTTGGTCAAAAATCCGTAGGTCTTAGCCTCTAATATTATTGAAAATGGTCGCTCATGGCTATTTTCATAAAAAAATGAGGGTTGTGTGGCCATTTATCATCGACTAGAGGCTCATAAATCTCACCCCACATATGTTTCCTTGCCATAGATCACATTCTTGGATTTCTGGTGGAGACCATTTCTTGGTCAAAAATCCGTAGGTGTTAGCCTTCGGTATTATTGAAAATGGTCGTTCATGGCTATTTTCGACAAAAATGGGGGTTGTGTGGCCATTGATCATCGACCAGACGCTCATACACCTCACCCCACATATGTTTCCTTGCCATAGATCACATTCTTGGATTTCTGGTGGAGACCATTTCTTGGTCTAAAATCCGTAGGTGTTAGCCTCTAGTATTATTGAAAATGGTCGCTCATCGCTATTTTCAAGGTCGCTCATGGCTATTTTCATAAAAATGGGGGTTGTGCGGCCATTTATCATCGACTAGAGGCTCATAAACCTCACCCCACATATGTTTCCTTGCCATAGATTACATTCTTGGATTTCTGATGGAAACCATTTCTTGGTTAAAAACTCGTACGTGTTAGCCTTCGGTATTATTGAAAATGGTCATTCATGGCTATTTTCGGCAAAATGGGGGTTGTGTGGCCATTGATCGTCGACCAGAGGCTCATACACCTCACCCCACATATGTTTCCTTGTCGTAGATCACATTCTTGGATTTCTGGTGGAGACCATTTCTTGGTCAAAAATCCGTAGGTGTTAGCCTTCGATATTATTGAAAATGGTCGTTCATGGCTATTTTCGACAAAAATGGGGGTTGTGTGGCCATTGATCATCGACCATAGGCTCATACACCTCACCCCACATATGTTTCCTTGCCATAGATCACATTCTTGGATTTCTGGTGGAGACCATTTCTTGGTCAAAAATCCGTAGGTGTTAGCCTTCGGTATTATTGTAAATGGTCATTCATGGCTATTTTCGACAAAAATGGGGGTTGTGTGGCCATTGATCATCGACGAGAGGCTCATACACCTCACCCCACATATGTTTCCTTGCCATAGATCACATTCTTGGATTTCTGGTGGAGACCATTTCTTGGTCAAAAATCCGTAGGTGTTAGCCTTCGATATTATTGAAAATGGTCGTTCATGGCTATTTTCGACAAAAATGGGGGTTGTGTGGCCATTGATCATCGACCAGAGGCTCATACACCTCACCCCACATATGTTTCCTTGCCATAGATCACATTCTTGGATTTCTGGTGGAGACCATTTCTTGGTCAAAAATCCGTAGGTCTTAGCCTCTAATATTATTGAAAATGGTCGCTCATGGCTATTTTCATAAAAAAATGGGGGTTGTGTGGCCATTTATCATCGACTAGAGGCTCATAAATCTCACCCCACATATGTTTCCTTGCCATAGATCACATTCTTGGATTTCTGGTGGAGACCATTTCTTGGTCAAAAATCCGTAGGTGTTAGCCTTCGGTATTATTGAAAATGGTCGTTCATGGCTATTTTCGACAAAAATGGGGGTTGTGTGGCCATTGATCATCGACCAGACGCTCATACACCTCACCCCACATATGTTTCCTTGCCATAGATCACATTCTTGGATTTCTGGTGGAGACCATTTCTTGGTCTAAAATCCGTAGGTGTTAGCCTCTAGTATTATTGAAAATGGTCGCTCATCGCTATTTTCAAGGTCGCTCATGGCTATTTTCATAAAAATGGGGGTTGTGTGGCCATTTATCATCGACTAGAGGCTCATAAACCTCACCCCACATATGTTTCCTTGCCATAGATTACATTCTTGGATTTCTGATGGAAACCATTTCTTGGTTAAAAACTCGTACGTGTTAGCCTTCGGTATTATTGAAAATGGTCATTCATGGCTATTTTCGGCAAAATGGGGGTTGTGTGGCCATTGATCGTCGACCAGAGGCTCATACACCTCACCCCACATATGTTTACTTGTCGTAGATCACATTCTTGGATTTCTGGTGGAGACCATTTCTTGGTCAAAAATCCGTAGGTGTTAGCCTTCGATATTATTGAAAATGGTCGTTCATGGCTATTTTCGACAAAAATGGGGGTTGTGTGGCCATTGATCATCGACCATAGGCTCATACACCTCACCCCACATATGTTTCCTTGCCATAGATCACATTCTTGGATTTCTGGTGGAGACCATTTCTTGGTCAAAAATCCGTAGGTGTTAGCCTTCGGTATTATTGTAAATGGTCATTCATGGCTATTTTCGACAAAAATGGGGGTTGTGTGGCCATTGATCATCGACGAGAGGCTCATACACCTCACCCCACATATGTTTCCTTGCCATAGATCACATTCTTGGATTTCTGGTGGAGACCATTTCTTGGTCAAAAATCCGTAGGTCTTAGCCTCTAGTATTATTGAAAATGGTCTCTCATGGCTATTTTCATAAAAATTGGGGGTTGTGTGGCCATTGATCATCGACCAGAGGCTCGTACACCTCACCCCACATATGTTTCCTTGCCATAGATCACATTCTTGGATTTCTGGTGGAGACCATTTCTTGGTCAAAAATTCGTAGGTGTTAGCCTTCGATATTATTGAAAATGGTCGTTCATGGCTATTTTCGACAAAAATGGGGGTTGTGTGGCCATTGATCATCGACCAGAGGCTCATACACCTCACCCCACATATGTTTCCTTGCCATAGATCACATTCTTGGATTTCTGGTGGAGACCATTTCTTGGTCAAAAATCCGTAGGTCTTAGCCTCTAATATTATTGAAAATGGTCGCTCATGGCTATTTTCATAAAAAAATGGGGGTTGTGTGGCCATTTATCATCGACTAGAGGCTCATAAATCTCACCCCACATATGTTTCCTTGCCATAGATCACATTCTTGGATTTCTGGTGGAGACCATTTCTTGGTCAAAAATCCGTAGGTGTTAGCCTTCGGTATTATTGAAAATGGTCGTTCATGGCTATTTTCGACAAAAATGGGGGTTGTGTGGCCATTGATCATCGACCAGACGCTCATACACCTCACCCCACATATGTTTCCTTGCCATAGATCACATTCTTGGATTTCTGGTGGAGACCATTTCTTGGTCTAAAATCCGTAGGTGTTAGCCTCTAGTATTATTGAAAATGGTCGCTCATCGCTATTTTCAAGGTCGCTCATGGCTATTTTCATAAAAATGGGGGTTGTGTGGCCATTTATCATCGACTAGAGGCTCATAAACCTCACCCCACATATGTTTCCTTGCCATAGATTACATTCTTGGATTTCTGATGGAAACCATTTCTTGGTTAAAAACTCGTACGTGTTAGCCTTCGGTATTATTGAAAATGGTCATTCATGGCTATTTTCGGCAAAATGGGGGTTGTGTGGCCATTGATCGTCGACCAGAGGCTCATACACCTCACCCCACATATGTTTCCTTGTCGTAGATCACATTCTTGGATTTCTGGTGGAGACCATTTCTTGGTCAAAAATTCCGTAGGTGTTAGCCTTCGATATTATTGAAAATGGTCGTTCATGGCTATTTTCGACAAAAATGGGGGTTGTGTGGCCATTGATCATCGACCATAGGCTCATACACCTCACCCCACATATGTTTCCTTGCCATAGATCACATTCTTGGATTTCTGGTGGAGACCATTTCTTGGTCAAAAATCCGTAGGTGTTAGCCTTCGGTATTATTGTAAATGGTCATTCATGGCTATTTTCGACAAAAATGGGGGTTGTGTGGCCATTGATCATCGACGAGAGGCTCATACACCTCACCCCACATATGTTTCCTTGCCATAGATCACATTCTTGGATTTCTGGTGGAGACCATTTCTTGGTCAAAAATCCGTAGGTCTTTGCCTCTAGTATTATTGAAAATGGTCGCTCATGGCTATTTTCATAAAAAATGGAGGTTGTGTGGCCATTGATCATCGACCAAGCCATGAACGACCATTTTCAAAAATACCAAAGGCTAACACGTACGGATTTTTGACCAAGAAATGGTCTCCACCAGAAATCCAAGAATGTGATCTATGGCAAGGAAACATATGTGGGGTGAGGTTTATGAACCTCTAGTCGATGAAAATGGCCACACAACCCCCATTTTTTATGAAAATAGCCATGAGCGACCTTGAAAATAGCCATGAGCGACCATTTTCAATAATACTAGAGGCTAACACCTACGGATTTTAGACCAAGAAATGGTCTCCACCAGAAATCCAAGAATGTGATCTATGGCAAGGAAACATATGTGGGGTGAGGTGTATGAGCGTCTGGTCGATGATCAATGGCCACACAACCCCCATTTTTGTCGAAAATAGCCATGAACGACCATTTTCAATAATACCGAAGGCTAACACCTACAGAATTTTGACCAAGAAATGGTCTCCACCAGAAATCCAAGAATGTGATCTATGGCAAGGAAACATATGTGGGGTGAGGTGTATGAGCCTCTGGTCGATGATCAATGGCCACACAACCCCCATTTTTGTCGAAAATAGCCATGAACGACCATTTTCAATAATATCGAAGGCTAACACCTACGGATTTTTGACCAAGAAATGGTCTCCACCAGAAATCCAAGAATGTGATCTACGACAAGGAAACATATGTGGGGTGAGGTGTATGAGCCTCTGGTCGACAATCAATGGCCACAGAACCCCCATTTTGCCGAAAATAGCCATGAGCGACCATTTTCAATAATATTAGAGGCTAAGACCTACGGATTTTTGACCAAGAAATGGTCTCCACCAGAAATCCAAGAATGTGATCTATGGCGAGGAAACATATGCGGGGTGAGGTGTATGAGCCTCTGGTCGATGATCAATGGCCACACAACCCCCATTTTTGTCGAAAATAGCCATGAACTGACCATTTTCAATAATACCAAAGGCTAACACCTACGGATTTTTGACCAAGAAATGGTACTCCACCAGAAATCCAAGAATGTGATCTATGGCAAGGAAACATATGTGGGGTGAGGTGTACGAGCCTCTGGTCGATGATCAATGGCCACAGAACCCCCATTTTGCCGAAAATAGCCATGAACGACAATTTTCAATAATACCGAAGGCTAACACCTACGGATTTTTGACCAAGAAATGGTCTCCACCAGAAATCCAAGAATGTGATCTATGGCAAGGAAACATATGTGGGGTGAGGTGTACGAGCCTCTGGTCGAAGATCAATGGCCACAGAACCCCCATTTTGCCAAAAATAGCCATGAACGACCATTTTCAATAATACCGAAGGCTAACACGTACGAGTTTTTGACCAAGAAATGGTCTCCACCAGAAATCCAAGAATGTGATCTATGGCAAGGAAACATATGTGGGGTGAGGTGTATGAGCCTCTGGTCGATGATCAATGGCCACACAACCCCCATTTTTGTCGAAAATAGCCATGAACGACCATTTTCAATAATATCGAAGGCTAACACCTACGGTTTTTTGACCAAGAAATGGTCTCCACCAGAAATCCAAGAATGTGATCTACGACAAGGAAACTTATGTGGGGTGAGGTGTATGAGCCTCTGGTCGACGATCAATGGCCACACAACCCCCATTTTGCCGAAAATAGCCATGAATGACCATTTTCAATAATACCGAAGGCTAACACGTACGCGTTTTTAACCAAGAAATGGTTTCCACCAGAAATCCAAGAATGTAATCTATGGCAAGGAAACATATGTGGGGTGAGGTTTATGAGCCTCTAGTCGATGATAAATGGCCACACAACCCCCATTTTTATGAAAATAGCCATGAGCGACCTTGAAAATAGCCATGAGCGACCATTTTCAATAATACTAGAGGCTAACACCTACGGATTTTAGACCAAGAAATGGTCTCCACCAGAAATCCAAGAATGTGATCTATGGCAAGGAAACAAATGTGGGGTGAGGTGTATGAGCGTCTGGTCGATGATCAATGGCCACACAACCCCCATTTTTGTCGAAAATAGCCATGAACGACCATTTTCAATAATACCGAAGGCTAACACCTACGGATTTTTGACCAAGAAATGGTCTCCACCAGAAATCCAAGAATGTGATCTATGGCAAGGAAACATATGTGGGGTGAGGTGTATGAGCCTCTAGTCGATGATCAATGGCCACACAACCCCCATTTTTGTCGAAAATAGCCATGAATGACCATTTTCAAAAATACCAAAGGCTAACACGTATGGATTTTTGACCAAGAAATGGTCTCCACCAGGAATCCAAGAATGTGATCTATGGCAAGGAAACATATGTGGGGTGAGGTGTATGATCCTCTGGTCGATGATCAATGGCCACACAACCCCCATTTTGCCGAAAATAGCCATGAACGACCATTTTCAATAATACCGAAGGCTAACACGTACAAGTTTTTAACCAAGAAATGGTCTCCACTAGAAATCCAAGAATGTGATCTATGGCAAGGAAACATATGTGGGGTGAGGTTTATGAGCCTCTAGGTGATGATAAATGGCCACACAACCCCCATTTTTTATGAAAATATCCATGAGCGACCATTTTCAATAATACTAGAGGCTAAGACCTACGGATTTTAGACCAAGAAATGGTCTCCACCAGAAATCCAAGAATGTGATCTATGGCAAGGAAACATATGTGGGGTGAGGTGTATGAGCATCTGGTCGATGATCAATGGCCACACACCCCCATTTTTGTCAAAAATAGCCATGAACGACCATTTTCAATAATACCGAAGGCTAACACCTACGGATTTTTGACCAAGAAATGGTCTCCACCAGAAATCCAAGAATGTGATCTATGGCAAGGAAACATATGTGGGGTGAGGTGTATGAGCCTCTAGTCGATGATCAATGGCCACACAACCCCCATTTTTGTCGAAAATAGCCATGAACGACCATTTTCAATAATACCGAAGGCTAACAGCTACGGATTTTCGACCAAGAAATGGTCTCCACCAGAAATCCAAGAATGTGATCTATGGCAAGGAAACATATGTGGGGTGAGGTGTATGAGCCTCTGGTCGATGATCAATGGCCACACAACCCCCATTTTGCCGAAAATAGCCATGAATGACCATTTTCAATAATACCGAAGGCTAACACGTACGAGTTTTTAACCAAGAAATGGTTTCCACCAGAAATCCAAGAATGTAATCTATGGCAAGGAAACATATGTGGGGTGAGGTTTATGAGCCTCTAGTCGATGATAAATGGCCACACAACCCCCATTTTTTATGAAAATAGCCATGAGCGACCTTGAAAATAGCCATGAGCGACCATTTTCAATAATACTAGAGGTTACACCTACGGATTTTAGACCAAGAAATGGTCTCCACCAGAAATCCAAGAATGTGATCTATGGCAAGGAAACATATGTGGGGTGAGGTGTATGAGCGTCTGGTCGATGATCAATGGCCACACAACCCCCATTTTTGTCGAAAATAGTCCATGAACGACCATTTTCAATAATACCGAAGGCTAACACCTACGGATTTTTGACCAAGAAATGTCTGCACCAGAAATCCAAGAATGTGATCTATGGCAAGGAAACATATGTGGGGTGAGGTGTATGAGCCTCTAGTCGATGATCAATGGCCACACAACCCCCATTTTTGTCGAAAATAGCCATGAATGACCATTTTCAAAAATACCAAAGGCTAACACGTACGGATTTTTAACCAAGAAATGGTCTCCACCAGAAATCCAAGAATGTGATCTATGGCAAGGAAACATATGTGGGGTGAGGTGTACGAGCCTCTGGTTGATGATCAATGGCCACACAACCCCCATTTTGCCGAAAATAGCCATGAATGACCATTTTCAATAATACCGAAGGCTAACACGTACGAGTTTTTAACCAAGAAATGGTTTCCACCAAAAATCCAAGAATGTAATCTATGGCAAGGAAACATATGTGGGGTGAGGTTTATGAGCCTCTAGTCGATGATAAATGGCCACACAACCCCCATTTTTTATGAAAATAGCCATGAGCGACCTTGAAAATAGCCATGAGCGACCATTTTCAATAATACTAGAGGCTAACACCTACGGATTTTAGAACAAGAAATGGTCTCCACCAGAAATCCAAGAATGTGATCTATGGCAAGGAAACATATGTGGGGTGAGGTGTATGAGCGTCTGGTCGATGATCAATGGCCACACAACCCCCATTTTTGTCGAAAATAGCCATGAACGACCATTTTCAATAATACCGAAGGCTAACACCTACGGATTTTTGACCAAGAAATGGTCTCCACCAGAAATCCAAGAATGTGATCTATGGCAAGGAAACATATGTGGGGTGAGGTGTATGAGCCTCTGGTCGACGATCAATGGCCACACAACCCTAATTTTTGTCGAAAATAGCCATGAACGACCATTTTCAATGACGCTGAAGGCTAACACCTACGGATTTTTGACCAAGAAATGGTCTCCACCATAAATCCAAGAATGTGATCTATGGCAAGGAAACATATGTGTAGTGAGGTGTATGAGCCTCTGGTCGAAGATCAATGGCCACACAACCCCCATTTTTGTCGAAAATAGCCATGAATGACCATTTTCAAAAATACCAAAGGCTAACACGTACGGATTTTTGACCAAGAAATGGTCTCCACCAGAAATCCAAGAATGTGATCTATGGCAAGGAAACATATGTGGGGTGAGGTGTACGAGCCTCTGGTCGATAATGAATGGTCACACAACCCCCATTTTGCCGAAAATAGCCATGAACGACCATTTTCAATAATACCGAAGGCTAACACGTACGAGTTTTTAACCAAGAAATGGTCTCCACCAGAAATCCAAGAATGTGATCTATGGCAAGGAAACATATGTGGGGCGAGGTTTATGAGCCTCTAGTCGATGATAAATGGCCACACAACCCCCATTTTTTATGAAAATAGCCATGAGCGACCTTGAAAATAGCCCTGAGCGACCATTTTCAATAATACTAGAGGCTAACACCTATGGATTTTAGACCAAGAAATGGTCTCCACCAGAAATCCAAGAATGTGATCTATGATAAGGAAACATATGTGGGGTGAGGTGTATGAGCGTCTGGTCGATGATCAATGGCCACACAACCCCCATTTTTATCGAAAATAGCCATGAACGACCATTTTCAATAATACCGAAGGCTAACACCTACGGATTTTTGACCAAGAAATGGTCTCCACCAGAAATCCAAGAATGTGATCTATGGCAAGGAAACATATGTGGGGTGAGGTGTATGAGCGTCTGGTCGATGATCAATGGCCACACAACCCCCATTTTTGTCGAAAATAGCCATGAACGACCATTTTCAATAATACCGAAGGCTAACACCTACGGATTTTTGACCAAGAAATGGTCTCCACCAGAAATCCAAGAATGTGATCTATGGCAAGGAAACATATGTGGGGTGAGGTGTATGAGCATCTGGTCGATGATCAATGGCCACACAACCCCCATTTTTGTCGAAAATAGCCATGAACGACCATTTTCAATAATACCGAAGGCTAACACCTACGGATTTTTGACCAAGAAATGGTCTCCACCAGAAATCCAAGAATGTGATCTATGGCAAGGAAACATATGTGGGGTGAGGTGTATGAGCCTCTAGTCGATGATCAATGGCCACACAACCCCCATTTTTGTCGAAAATAGCCATGAACGACCATTTTCAATAATACCGAAGGCTAACAGCTACGGATTTTCGACCAAGAAATGGTCTCCACCAGAAATCCAAGAATGTGATCTATGGCAAGGAAACATATGTGGGGTGAGGTGTATGAGCCTCTGGTCGATGATCAATGGCCACACAACCCCCATTTTGCCGAAAATAGCCATGAATGACCATTTTCAATAATACCGAAGGCTAACACGTACGAGTTTTTAACCAAGAAATGGTTTCCACCAGAAATCCAAGAATGTAATCTATGGCAAGGAAACATATGTGGGGTGAGGTTTATGAGCCTCTAGTCGATGATAAATGGCCACACAACCCCCATTTTTTATGAAAATAGCCATGAGCGACCTTGAAAATAGCCATGAGCGACCATTTTCAATAATACTAGAGGTTACACCTACGGATTTTAGACCAAGAAATGGTCTCCACCAGAAATCCAAGAATGTGATCTATGGCAAGGAAACATATGTGGGGTGAGGTGTATGAGCGTCTGGTCGATGATCAATGGCCACACAACCCCCATTTTTGTCGAAAATAGCCATGAACGACCATTTTCAATAATACCGAAGGCTAACACCTACGGATTTTTGACCAAGAAATGTCTGCACCAGAAATCCAAGAATGTGATCTATGGCAAGGAAACATATGTGGGGTGAGGTGTATGAGCCTCTAGTCGATGATCAATGGCCACACAACCCCCATTTTTGTCGAAAATAGCCATGAATGACCATTTTCAAAATACCAAAGGCTAACACGTACGGATTTTTAACCAAGAAATGGTCTCCACCAGAAATCCAAGAATGTGATCTATGGCAAGGAAACATATGTGGGGTGAGGTGTACGAGCCTCTGGTTGATGATCAATGGCCACACAACCCCCATTTTGCCGAAAATAGCCATGAATGACCATTTTCAATAATACCGAAGGCTAACACGTACGAGTTTTTAACCAAGAAATGGTTTCCACCAAAAATCCAAGAATGTAATCTATGGCAAGGAAACATATGTGGGGTGAGGTTTATGAGCCTCTAGTCGATGATAAATGGCCACACAACCCCCATTTTTTATGAAAATAGCCATGAGCGACCTTGAAAATAGCCATGAGCGACCATTTTCAATAATACTAGAGGCTAACACCTACGGATTTTAGAACAAGAAATGGTCTCCACCAGAAATCCAAGAATGTGATCTATGGCAAGGAAACATATGTGGGGTGAGGTGTATGAGCGTCTGGTCGATGATCAATGGCCACACAACCCCCATTTTTGTCGAAAATAGCCATGAACGACCATTTTCAATAATACCGAAGGCTAACACCTACGGATTTTTGACCAAGAAATGGTCTCCACCAGAAATCCAAGAATGTGATCTATGGCAAGGAAAACATATGTGGGGTGAGGTGTATGAGCCTCTGGTCGACGATCAATGGCCACACAACCCTAATTTTTGTCGAAAATAGCCATGAACGACCATTTTCAATGACGCTGAAGGCTAACACCTACGGATTTTTGACCAAGAAATGGTCTCCACCATAAATCCAAGAATGTGATCTATGGCAAGGAAACATATGTGTAGTGAGGTGTATGAGCCTCTGGTCGAAGATCAATGGCCACACAACCCCCATTTTTGTCGAAAATAGCCATGAATGACCATTTTCAAAAATACCAAAGGCTAACACGTACGGATTTTTGACCAAGAAATGGTCTCCACCAGAAATCCAAGAATGTGATCTATGGCAAGGAAACATATGTGGGGTGAGGTGTACGAGCCTCTGGTCGATAATGAATGGTCACACAACCCCCATTTTGCCGAAAATAGCCATGAACGACCATTTTCAATAATACCGAAGGCTAACACGTACGAGTTTTTAACCAAGAAATGGTCTCCACCAGAAATCCAAGAATGTGATCTATGGCAAGGAAACATATGTGGGGCGAGGTTTATGAGCCTCTAGTCGATGATAAATGGCCACACAACCCCCATTTTTTATGAAAATAGCCATGAGCGACCTTGAAAATAGCCCTGAGCGACCATTTTCAATAATACTAGAGGCTAACACCTATGGATTTTAGACCAAGAAATGGTCTCCACCAGAAATCCAAGAATGTGATCTATGATAAGGAAACATATGTGGGGTGAGGTGTATGAGCGTCTGGTCGATGATCAATGGCCACACAACCCCCATTTTTATCGAAAATAGCCATGAACGACCATTTTCAATAATACCGAAGGCTAACACCTACGGATTTTTGACCAAGAAATGGTCTCCACCAGAAATCCAAGAATGTGATCTATGGCAAGGAAACATATGTGGGGTGAGGTGTATGAGCGTCTGGTCGATGATCAATGGCCACACAACCCCCATTTTTGTCGAAAATAGCCATGAACGACCATTTTCAATAATACCGAAGGCTAACACCTACGGATTTTTGACCAAGAAATGGTCTCCACCAGAAATCCAAGAATGTGATCTATGGCAAGGAAACATATGTGGGGTGAGGTGTATGAGCGTCTGGTCGATGATCAATGGCCACACAACCCCCATTTTTGTCGAAAATAGCCATGAATGACCATTTACAATAATACCGAAGGCTAACACCTACGGATTTTTGACCCAGAAATGGTCTCCACCAGAAATCCAAGAATGTGATCTATGGAAAGGAAACATATGTGGGGTGAGGTGTACGAGCCTTTGGTCGATGATCAATGGCCACAGAACCCCCATTTTGCCGAAAATAGCCATGAACGACCATTTTCAATAATACCGAAGGCTAACACGTACGAGTTTTTGACCAAGAAATGGTCTCCACCAAAAATCCAAGAATGTGATCTATGGCAAGGAAACATATGTGGGGTGAGGTGTACGAGCCTCTGGTTGATGATCAATGGCCACACAACCCCCATTTTGCCGAAAATAGACATGAATGACCATTTTCAATAATACCGAAGGCTAACACGTACGAGTTTTTAACCAAGAAATGGTTTCCACCAGAAATCCAAGAATGTAATCTATGGCAAGGAAACATATGTGGGGTGAGGTTTATGAGCCTCTAGTCGATGATAAATGGCCACACAACCCCCATTTTTTATGAAAATAGCCATGAGCGACCTTGAAAATAGCCATGAGCGACCATTTTCAATAATAATAGAGGATAACACCTACGGATTTTAGACCAAGAAATGGTCTCCACCAGAAATCCAAGAATGTGATCTATGGCAAGGAAACATATGTGGGGTGAGGTGTATGAGCGTCTGGTCGATGATCAATGGCCACACAACCCCCATTTTTGTCGAAAATAGCCATGAACGACCATTTTCAATAATACCGAAGGCTAACACCTACAGATTTTTGACCAAGAAATGGTCTCCACCAGAAATCCAAGAATGTGATCTATGGCAAGGAAACATATGTGGGGTGAGGTGTATGAGCCTCTGGTCGACGATCAATGGCCACACAACCCTAATTTTTGTCGAAAATAGCCATGAACGACCATTTTCAATGACACTGGAGGCTAACACCTACGGATTTTTGACCAAGAAATGGTCTCCACCATAAATCCAAGAATGTGATCTATGGCAAGGAAACATATGTGTAGTGAGGTGTATGAGCCTCTGGTCGAAGATCAATGGCCACACAACCCCCATTTTTGTCGAAAATAGCCATGAATGACCATTTTCAAAAATACCAAAGGCTAACACGTACGGATTTTTGACCAAGAAATGGTCTCCACCAGAAATCCAAGAATGTGATCTATGGCAAGGAAACATATGTGGGGTGAGGTGTACGAGCCTCTGGTCAATAATGAATGGCCACACAACCCCCATTTTGCCGAAAATAGCCATGAACGACCATTTTCAATAATACCGAAGGCTAACACGTACGAGTTTTTAACCAAGAAATGGTCTCCACCAGAAATCCAAGAATGTGATCATTGGCAAGGAAACATATGTGGGGCGAGGTTTATGAGCCTCTAGTCGATGATAAATGGCCACACAACCCCCATTTTTTATGAAAATAGCCATGAGCGACCTTGAAAATAGCCATGAGCGACCATTTTCAATAATACTAGAGGCTAACACTTATGGATTTTAGACCAAGAAATGGTCTCCACCAGAAATCCAAGAATGTGATCTATGGCAAGGAAACATATGTGGGGTGAGGTGTATGAGCGTCTGGTCGATGATCAATGGCCACACAACCCCCATTTTTGTCGAAAATAGCCATGAACGACCATTTTCAATAATACCGAAGGCTAACACCTACGGATTTTTGACCAAGAAATGGCCTCCACCAGAAATCCAAGAATGTGATCTATGGCAAGGAAACATATGTGGGTGAGGTGTATGAGCCTCTGGTCGATGATCAATGGCCACACAACCCCCATTTTTGTCGAAAATAGCTATGAACGACCATTTTCAATAATACCGAAGGCTAACACCTACGGATTTTTGACCAAGAAATGGTCTCCACCAGAAATCCAAGAATGTGATCTATGGCAAGGAAACATATGTGGGGTGAGGTGTATGAGCGTCTGGTCGATGATCAATGGCCACACAACCCCCATTTTTGTCGAAAATAGCCATGAATGACCATTTACAATAATACCGAAGGCTAACACCTACGGATTTTTGACCAAGAAATGGTCTCCACCAGAAATCCAAAAATGTGATCTATGGAAAGGAAACATATGTGGGGTGAGGTGTACGAGCCTCTAGTCGATGATCAATGGCCACAGAACCCCCATTTTGCCGAAAATAGCCATGAACGACCATTTTCAATAATACCGAAGGCTAACACGTACGAGTTTTTGACCAAGAAATGGTCTCCACCAAAAATCCAAGAATGTGATCTATGGCAAGGAAACATATGTGGCGTGAGGTGTATGAGCGTCTGGTCAATGATCAATGGCCCCACAACCCCCATTTTTGTCGAAAATAGCCATGAATGACCATTTACAATAATACCGAAGGCTAACACCTACGGATTTTTGACCAAGAAATGGTCTCCACCAGAAATCCAAGAATGTGATCTATGGCAAGGAAACATATGTGGGGTGAGGTGTATGAGCCTCTGGTCGACGATCAATGGCCACACAACCCTAATTTTTGTCGAAAATAGCCATGAACGACCATTTTCAATGACACTGAAGGCTAACACCTACAGATTTTTGACCAAGAAATGGTCTCCACCATAAATCCAAGAATGTGATCTATGGCAAGGAAACATATGTGGGGTGAGGTGTATGAGCCTCTGGTCGATGATCAATGGCCACACAACCCCCATTTTTGTCGAAAATAGCCATGAATGACCATTTACATTAATACCGAAGGCTAACACCTACGGATTTTTGACCAAGAAATGGTCTCCACCAGAAATCCAAGAATGTGATCTATGGCAAGGAAACATATGTGGGGTGAGGTGTATGAGCCTCTGGTCGATGATCAATGGCCACACAACCCCCATTTTTGTCGAAAATAGCCATGAACGACCATTTTCAATAATATCGAAGGCTAACACCTACGGATTTTTGACCAAGAAATGGTCTCCACCAGAAATCCAAGAATGTGATCTACGACAAGGAAACATATGTGGGGTGAGGTGTATGAGCCTCTGGTCGACGATCAATGGCCACACAACCCCTATTTTGCCGAAAATAGCCATGAATGACCATTTTCAATAATACCGAAGGCTAACACGTACGAGTTTTTAACCAAGAAATGGTTTCCACCAGAAATCCAAGAATGTAATCTATGGCAAGGAAACATATGTGGGGTGAGGTTTATGAGCCTCTAGTCGATGATAAATGGCCACACAACCCCCATTTTTTATGAAAATAGCCATGAGCGACCTTGAAAATAGCCATGAGCGACCATTTTCAATAATACTAGAGGCTAACACCTACGGATTTTAGACCAAGAAATGGTCTCCACCAGAAATCCAAGAATGTGATCTATGGCAAGGAAACATATGTGGGGTGAGGTGTATGAGCGTCTGGTCGATGATCAATGGCCACACAACCTCCATTTTTGTCAAAAATAGCCATTGTTGGGGGCCTTCGGCTTACGAAGGTCCTCAAAAACAGGATTTAACAGTATTTCTGGAGTTTAATGTGTGAACAGGTATCTTCGGACTCAAGTTGGTATCACAGCTGGCCAGAATAATACGAAGGTCGATACAACGCCGAAGGTGTGAGCAGGAAAGCTTCAGCGCGATACCAACAAAATGAAACCGACTTAAAGATGAAAAGGCTATTCAGACCTCGATAGATTACAATAGAATTATTATCAAATGTAAAGGGCATGAATGTAATTTTGCATAGGCTGTGTCCTGTGCCTATAAATAGGTGAACAGTACCCACGTACTGTTCACGCTGATTTGGCATTTGCTTTTGCGTCACGCTTGTACTTTCATCCCCTTCAAGTTAAAGGTACATGTTGTAATCTATCGATTACTTCTGTTTATACATGATAATGAAACATAATTGTTTATGTTGTTCATTATATTCCTTATAGTTCATCCTTCGTCATTATATAATGTATTTATGAAGGTATGCCCTTCATAACCTTCGTCTGAAAATCATTATATCCTGAGAGGAATAATGTTTCGAAGGGCGAAGGACTTTACCGATTAACATTTTCTATGTTGCCTTGTTCCTGACTCATAGCATTCAAGAACAAGTCTCCAACATTGGCGCCCACCTCCGGTGAACTCACTTCCACTCTTTGAGTTTTTTGAACACCTTCGGCGATCATAAACCTTCGTTATGGCGCCGAAGAAAGCTTCAGCAACTAGGACTGCAGCTCTACAACCGTTGGACCACAATCAGGAGACAGTCTCCCTTCGGGAGGCCCGAAGCCAGAAAAGGAAGGCTGTTAGCCCGACACCACCAGAGGACGAGATAGATCAAGAAATCAGAAATATGGAGATGCTTCATCAACAAGTGCAGAGGAAGAAAGAAAAGATGGCCAGGCTAGCTGAGCTGTAGAGGCAGATAGACGAAGCCTCTGAAGAAGTTCGTCACCTTGCTCAGGATGAGCAACACCGAAGGCCTCAGCACCAAGACCTTCATCAGGAGGGTTTTCCCAACGAAGATGACTGGTATGACAATTTCCATCATGGGAATTTTGTTTTTGACGATGCTTCTCCTCTGTCCGCTGAGCTGCAGGCTACACCTTGGCCTCCGTCCTACAAGCCGCCTCAACTTCCCGTATTCGATGGCCACTCAGACCCGAAGCAGTTTTTGATGAGCTACGAAGCAACAGTATCTTCGTATGGTGGCAATGCTGCGGTCATGGCCAAATCTTTTGTTATGGCTGTCAGGAGTGTTGCTCAAACCTGGTATTCCTCCCTTCGACCAGGAACGATCACTTCATGGCAGAAGCTGAAGGACTTGTTGTTAACTAGCTTCCAAGGGTTTCAGACGAAGCCAGTTACTGCTCAGGCTCTGTTCCAATGCACCCAGGATCACGAAGAATACCTTCAGGCGTATGTCCGAAGGTTCTTGCGTCTGAGGGCACAGGCACCAACGGTGCCCAATGAAATTGTCATTGAGGCCATGATCAAGGGGCTTCGGCCAGGACCGTCAGCTCAGTACTTCGCTAGGAAGCCTCCTCAAACTTTGGAGAAGCTGCTCCAGAAGATGGACGAGTACATTCGGGCCGATAATGATTTCCGCCAAAGAAGGGAGGAGGCTTTCAGGTTTTCTGAAATGACCAGGGGCTTCGGAGGGAGGTTTTACCCGAGGCATGTTAGATCAATTCATAACTCTACACAAAATGATGATAAAGGGAGCCAACAGCAAAGGCCACAATGTTCCTCACAGGCTTCGGGGCAACAGCAAGGCCCCTTCCGACCACCAGCTCCAAGAGGCAGAGGCGCCAGGGGCTTCGGAGGAAGATTTGGCGATCAACAGAGAAGAATCTTTTGCTTATTCTGTGGTGAGAACAAAGGTCATACCACCAGGATGTGCCATGTTACCATCCAGAAGCAAAAAGAAATAGCCGAAGCGGCAGCACAACAGGCTCAGCCCAAGCAGGTCATGCACACTGCTTCATATCATTCGCCTTACATCCCAGAGTATGTAGGCAATCACCCTGCAGTTTCTGTTGCTTCGGCGAGTCAACCTCAGGCTTCCTGGCAACAACCACCGCCTCCACCACCGCTGCAACAAGGTCAGCAGCCAGAAGGGAGCCAATATGCTCCACATCAAAGGGACTTCAGAGAACAGTCCGAAGCTCGCACAGTCAACAGCATTGTGCCAGAGTCAAAGCACATCTATTGACAAATATCCTACCTTAAATAGCAATCTTTTTCATTCAGTTTTATTTTCTGTAATAAAGGACATTGTTCAGGTTTCATGCAAATAGTTTCGTTGATTCCCACAAGGAAAATATATTTTCTTCACAGGCTTAAATTGTTGAGACTTGTGATAACAAAGAGGACCTTCGAACTATCGAAAATTCTTCGAAGCAACAAAAAGTCGTTCTAAAGAACGCAGAGTGAGTTTGCCGAAGTTACAAAAAAGTCGTTCCAAAGGGAGCGCAGTGTAAGTTTTCTGCTCCAAAGTCGTTCCAAAGGGAATGCAGAGCATACAGCGAAAAGTCAACGCTGATACCGCCTAAGTAAAGGGCGAAGCGCGAAATGTCAACGCGAATACCGCTGAAAGTAAAAGGCGAAGAAGCTCCTAAGGGAGGCTTACAGCGAAAAATAAACGCTGATTCCGCTGAAGTAAAAGGCGAAGAAGCTCCTAAGGGAGGCTTATAGTAAAAAGACAATGCTGATTCAAAAGATTATGTGTTTTGTCGCAGGAATGTGTGTATCTTCGGAATAAACACCATCTTACACAGCATAACATCATCGCATCATTTCGCATAGCATAAGCATCATACATCATGTTGCATATGGCACAAGAGGTGGACATCATATTAGTCTACAGAAGAACGTTATTGATCTTCGGAAGTATAGCTTCGGAAAGTGTCTTCACGAAGCCTGGATATTATTCATCAGAACACTGGATATTGTTGTGACAAAGAAAAATTCCTCTTCACGAAGCATGAAAAGAAGGGAAGGTGTTTTTTTTCGTCAAAGACTCAAAAAGCGGTACGTGTAAAGTTTCATGCATCGTAAAGAATTGAGCAATAAAAATGGGTATATTACATTCAGGATTACAAAATGTTACAATATATTACATTTCAGAAGTTTAATTTACAATAGTATTTAATCTTCTCTCAGAACAACTTCTGCAGCCTCATTCAGGAGCCGATTGACGACTTCGTCCATGATGGCTTCGGCCATCTTTTTAATTTCGTCGTCTCCTTTCGGCTGAGGGCCTGAAGACGCTTTAGCAGGATCTGAAGGACAGGATACGGCTATGTTGCTATTACAAATGGCAAACGAAGCTTAAAACCAAAAATTACAACACAATAAAAACTATTAGTTAATACCTAATTGACCTTCGGGCTCCGCGCTCTTTTCAGCAGCCTTAGCCACTTCTCTAGCATCGTGAATGCCCTTTTCACTTTTTTGAATAATTTCTCCTGCCATTTCTCGGCCACCATTATCCCAGATATCGGTAAAAAACTTTCCACCGATCATACTTGCTTCGGCCGAAGGATCTCTTGCATCTTCAAAGGACAAAGCAGCTTCGGATTGTGCTAAAATTTTTACATGCTCACAGCCCTTCTTCTCTAAAATGGTGGCAATTCCTCTGGCCCCAGAGAAAGCACATATATCTCCACGGCTATTTAAAATTTCTTCGAAGGCCTCAGCTTCGTGGCCGATCCATTCAATGGGACCTTCGGGATTGCCTCTCGTAAAGTTTTCTTCACTTGAGAAGGCGCCGACCCTGGCGAAGCTAGCTTTTAACTTCTTAACACACTCTATAGATTTGTTATAACATCTCTTCTTGAATGAACGAAGCTCTTCAACAGTTACTTCTAGGTGATCTGCCCATTGGTCGCTGAGTTCTCGCCTTGTTTCTTCAAGTATGCGTTCTTCCTTGGCTCTGGCCAGTTGTTTCCGAAGATCTTCAATTTCTCGCTTCTGAGCTTCAGCTTGACCCTTAAAAGCAGCTTCGTCTTCCTTTATTTTATTTAGCAATGAGTATAATATTTTATCTTTTTCGAGGCCTTCGTTCCTCATTTCAATTACTTCGGAACGAAGGTTGCCCAGGGCTATAGCACACCCTTCGTCTTCAGCATCTTTTTGTGCCCTAAGGGCATTGCTAAGTATCAGGCCCTGCGAAGAGAAATATGTGTGTGTCAATAAATTTAAACAAACAAAAGATTTTTTGGTCTCAACAAAGAATACAAGGATCCCATTTGTCGCACCTTTAAGCTATTATAGGCCAGGCTGTCGGCCAGATCGTTCTTCGACAGCACAGAGAGCCCGTCTTCTAAGGTTGGGTATCCGAAGCTCTTGCTCATCTCCCGGCAGACAGAAATTTCCTTGCTGTCAGGGAGACAATACAAAAAGTCTTCTTCTCCACTACCATTAAATATTAACGCCCCCTTTGGATACTTCAGTTTCTGGGCGTAGTGCTGGGCTTCTTGCTCTTCTTTTTCTGATAGTCTTTTCCCCGAAGCATGACGAACAATATAATCACGAACTTTGGAGGATGCTTCGGGGACAACGACACCGATTTCTTCAACAGATGTTGGCTTTGTTATTTTTTCTTCCTCAGTTTCCAAGGATTTTATCTTTACGGGCTCTAAGGACCCAGCTTCGGTTTCAATTTCCTGCTCTGGAGTTTTTGTATCAGAAATTTCGGTTGTTGTTTTAGGAGTGGCAGCAGCCTTCTTCGGAGGTGTGCTTGAAGATTTGATTGTTTCCAATACATCTAGCACATTAGCCATTCTCTTTCTTTTCGGAGTCACTACTGACACTTTTTGATTTTTCACTGTCTCAACATTTGCTGCAGGACTCACAATTTCTGATACTTTTTCTTCAGATGGTTTTTTCTCTTCTTCAATTTTTTCTGTGGATGGCGCTTCGGCCATTTCTTTGGTTTCCGGTAGCAAAATCTTCGGTTCTTCCAATTCTATCCTTTTTGGCGCTTCGGCTATTTCTGCAGCTGCTGGCGGCGTGGCTGGTTTGGTTGGCTTTTTAGCCTCGGTGGCCGAAGAAGATTTTCCGGTAAACTCGGGCACCGAAGCTGGTTCGATATAGCGCGGCCGGTGTGTGAGGACCTTTATCTTCTTTCTTTCAGGTTTTGGCTCGCTAGGAGCAGTTGCAGCTTCTTCTTTTGCAGAGGTTGTGTTTTTTCTCTTCTGCCTTCGAATGGGATAGCAATAGTCAGGGTAGACAAACCCAATTGCATCAAATACCCGATTCAGCCTCTTCTTTTTTGGCCTCCGAAGGCTGCTGACATCGCAGTATCTTCGGCCTTCGAATAAGCACCAAGCAGCTCATCACTTAAATTTTCAATGCTTTTTAACCAGTCATCATCTGGCTCAGCAAATTTATCTCCGAACTTGAAGGTGTACTTCAGTCTCACAAGTCCACCTTCGTCGGCCTCTTTTATGGTTTCTTGTGGCATTTCCCATTTCTCCGCGAGCGGCCATACCCGGAAGGCAATATGCTCTTGTACTAAATCTCTCGTTCCAATAAAAGAGCACATAACGCCG